>JAQBSW010012462.1:0-15000 GCA_029291075.1 Eudiplozoon nipponicum | reverse complement strand
CAGTTTTGCCATGTTGTGCTACTTCTCGCCTACTTGATGTAGATAGTTGTTATCACTACCCACATGATCAATGATTGCTTAATTTTATTTCTTCTATATATGTGGCTAAAACTGGGAATATTTTAATGCTCCTCATTGGATCGAAATTGTTTTAGCCGAAATTTCCAGCTAAGTTCAATGTATGCGAGACTACTAGAAGTGAGAGCAGCATGTCTAACGTTTCTTGCACTGAGGATTGATCCTCGCGAGTCAGTTTGTCGTCATGCTTTGATGGTGATCGTGGAACGTCGTAACGTGTCAGTAAGTGCGAATGGTTAAATAAAATTGGATCGGATTTTATATCAGGCGCGCAAACTTGATTTCAAGAACTGTTATTTAAGACTTTTGCGTACTGAGGTAGTTTTACATTTACATGAATTCATTAAATATGTGACATTTAATCACTCATAGTATTAATATAATTTCGGTAGATGACTTAAATACTTCAGGCCTATGAAGAGAGAGAGTATATATATATATATATATATGTATATATATATATATATATATATACCAAACGACCACCAGAACTGGCACGGATTCAGGAGAACCGAATGTCTAATTAAAAAAAGCATTGCGACGTCCGTTGGATGGTTTTGACGCAATGTGAATTCTGCCCATTGCTCTGAAAGTTAACGTGAAGAAATTCAACCCAACGCAGGTAAACGGCGCGTAGCCAAATGCCTCCTCATCTATTTAGTGAAGCACATTTGTCTTGGCAAAATATATAGCACTTTTGAGTGTAGAGGCGTCTTCTACTGATGAGTTCGAAGATAGCAGGTAACACCTGTGAACATGAGATAAGACATTTTGTTCATACTGCCTTTGGCATATCATTTTGGTCCAATTTGAATTAACTTATTTCTATAAACATATATATATATATATATATAGAGAGATATATATATATATATATATATATATATATATATATATATATATATATATATATATATGATGAGTATATATAAGAGCAGGAGTTATATAAACATATATATATATATATACGAATATTGGTAACTATAATCAATTATAATTTCTATCCAGTATGAACCTAAATTTAAGCTAGATATTTAAATCCGACGGTCTTTTATATGGAGCTTCCTTCAAACAAAATCTGCATTGTGTGTCATGTGTCGAGCTTTCGCTACGCTGTAAGGTAGGACTGGTCATTGGTTTAATAATTGTAAAGGAGATTTCGAAACGATCGAAGGTTTCGTGTAAATAGACCAATAATATATAAATTGGTGTTGCTCAGTGCGAGTATCACATCTAACATGTTTACGATTTGCATTCGTGGTAGTCGATTAGCACTCTCAGTTCGGCAATGATTCGATTAATACTCATTTCCAAGTACGTGCTTATTTCGGCTTCGTGTTTGTCGGGTGCTGATTCGATCGATCACTCTGAAGTCTTCCATACCATTCGTACTAACCTCTGAAAATGTAATTTGCTTAAATATGGTCTTGCGACTGGTTTACTTCATATTATTTGATGTCTGAAAATGGTACTGGAAACGGAGAGCCGAAACGTAAAACAACTAAGATTAGATCGTCCTTTATTTCCATTTTGTTAGCTTGAATGGAGTGAAAAAAGACGAATCAACACCCAGACACCACGAAGTCGAACTCAGCGCGTATACAGAAATGAGAATCAATCGGTTCATGGCGGAACTTCGATTGCTAATCAACCACCCACAAGAACGAAATCGTGGATACATTAAACATGCCCAATACTTTGACTCGTTTCTGTAATCTGTAGTCTGTCTCTTGGCACTATTAGAGCTTCATGCCACGTACATCTTGTCGACCACTAGCTTAACTGCTATCACATCTATTGTTCATGATTAAAGGGTATTTTTTTTAAAATTAAGTCGGCAATGTTACAGAGCTAGATGACAATGTAGTATCTCGCTCTACTCGTGTGATTCCCCTAAAGTGCAAACGAGTATCACAAACTTGTGCTTAAAAAATACTTCTGAACAATGTTTTGAATCATTTCATTTCGGAAGAGTGAAGTCTGACAACTACTCCCTTAAAATCAAAATGTGGAAGTGGGAAAAAAAATTAATTGACTTTTGTGAACTGGACAGTTGATCTGATGAGAATTCGGAACAGATGCAACGTTGAAAGACGATTAAAAGTTATAACGGGCCCCCATTCAACAGAACACACGCATAAACACATGCAAAAAACAGATACTTACTCCTTCAGTATTTAGTGACGTAAATTCGACAAACACAGGAGACACACATGTAGATGTTCATTGCTATCTTTTGAGTGTTAAACAATAGAATGTTATTAGTAATCATATTAAAAACGAATTTGTTATAAGGTATCGAGTACACTGTTGTGTATTTGTCTGTGTATGTGTGTAGCGTGCATACGTAAAAAAAGTCACGAAAAACATTCCTCCGAAAAAAATTTGATATGTCCAGTTTAAGTTTTACAAGACTATTAAAGGTAATGAATTTTTATAGTGACTCCTATAAAACCAAAATTTGAAGATATTTCAATTTAAAAGTGCGTACGAATTTCAACATAATGTTTATCAACGCGTGCACAACATTGCAAAAAATACCTGTCTTTTTATCAAAATTAGCAGACTCAATCTGCGGAAGTACCCCATAAACTATTCATAATAAATTTCTTGTCCACACACACACACACTTGTCAACACGCTTATGGCCAGGTATAAATACATATTTCAGGCCCGAATTCGCAGAAATTTCTGGCTAGTCCAATTAACGTGACAAAATCAATTGGGTAATGTTGCACAATTATCTCAGAACACTAAACCATTGATGTTTTCCGAACTTTGCAGAATATGTAAGCTATAGTTCCAAGTGTACAGCGGAGATTTTAGTGGCCGAAGAACAGTTAGTTACCGGTTCTGATTGCCATGACATACGAGGGCCCAGGCAGTATTAGAAGTCAGGAACTTATCCGGTAATTTAGAAGGCCAATAGACAGGTGGTATTTATCATTGTTAAACGTGCAATCAAAATCTAAAATACGTTATTTTCTCATGATATTGCGCACAAATGTCACCCGTTTTTGTTTTTAAACATCGGTGTAGTAAAATAAATTTAGCATCATTTTTAATGCATAAGCCAGATTTTAGAACAATTTTTATGAAAATAGTTCTTTTGTGTCGAAATAGCTTCCTTGCACTCAATACCGTAGTAAGTTTCCTCTTTAAATTCCTTTAATTATATTTTAATCAACACTTTCTGTTCGCTCATTCACGATCCACACTCCTTATTTTACTGCAAAACAATATCTTCGGCAAAAACTAACACAGTATCGAAATTACAATTCGTTTATCCATTTATTTATGTTCAGATTGATGTCTATAAATATCAACTATAATTGCCACATTGTCATCCTGTATGAATTGAATTTTACCAAATTATAAGCACATGCACAATTGAAGCAAAGTCAAAGTAATTTTGTTCAGAGTTGCTTGTTAGAGAAACGATGAAAAACGCCAAAATATCTATGCTCCTTTGTAGTTAGGTCTATTCTCACGCGTATTTGAATAAGTACATACATAATAAGTTTAAATTTTGTTCATAATAATGCAATTATCCCAAAAATCTATGATTTCTTTTTACTAGAACCATTTTATTTTCTATAACATGCTATTTTATCTATAATCCTTGCAATCTAGCCCTACGTAAAATCCATTATTTTATTCAATTTACTTTTTTGAAGAAAGGTTGCTTGTTTGCATCACTTCGTCCATGCATTCATTGTCATTATTATCATTTTCGATTTCGCAATTAATACATTCTTTATATTATCTGGCTTTTATTTGCAATTATTTAAAACAAGGTTGCGATCTTGATATACACAACATTTCCATCGTATGCATATTTTTGTCAGTATAAAATAAACATTGTATTATTCAGAAAAGGCAATTCAGTAAACCGGTTTCGTCCCTGTTGGGAACTCTTCACGTAGTGTCCAGAAGTTGCCGCGAACAGGGCTTGAATCAGGGCAACTCTGCTTCGATGTCTGTTGATCTGACCACTGGGCCTTCTTGGTGCACGTTACACAAATTTATTTGAATAAATGTTATCACCTAGTGCGCAGACAATTTTCGCTTACTTATTTGTTTTACTATATTCTTATTTTTATAATGGCTTAAATAATACATGTATATTCGACAAAATTTTATTCATGGACATTTACTTTACAATACACATAATATTTGTGATTTTATTAGTTTATTTTTAAAACTTTTAATACTTTGTACCGAAGAAGGATGACGTCATCTGAATTCGAACGAACAAACCAACCGGAACTAAGCATGTGTTAATCACAACACAGATAATGTAATTTTACAAAATTCAATTTCACAATTTTACATTCTTTTATTTTTTGCTTGTTGACTTCTAATTACATCTGATTGATATGATACATCTACATTAATCAAGGTTGTGAACTTTGTATTCACATCTGACCCATTATTTACATACATTTTCGGTATAAATTAAACATTTTATAATTTGTACAACCAATTCATCAAGAAGACCAGCTTCGTTCTTATTGAGAACTCATCGCGTACTGTCTAGAATTTTCCGCGGACAGATACAAGATATTTATGTATTAGGTGTTGCGGATCTAGTAAAAAATTAGTTCAATTTTGACCAGAAGGATAAACCAAGGACAGCATGACCGGAAATTATCATTTCGTGCACATTCGTTCCTTGCTTACTGGGGACTCATCAGTAGGAGCCAGTATTACGCCCTCTATATATTTGGAACTGACATAATAGACATAGTTACATACTGTTTGTTGCGAAGAGCTAATATATATGCAAGTATGTATTAGGTTTTGCGAACCTAGTAACAAATTAGTTCAGTTGTGACCAGAAGGATAAACCAAAGGCAGCATGAACGAAAGTATAATCTCATGCACATTCGTTTCGTGCTTACTGGCGACTCATCAGTAGGAACCCGTTATTACGCCCTTATCACTATATACTCGGTAGAAGAATGTGGAATAATAGGACATTTACAATCTCCTAGACGAATGTAAAGCCTACAATAGGAAGCTAGCATCATGCATGGGTTATACTTTCCACGTTCATGCTGCCTTTGGTTTATCCTTCTGGTCACAACTGAGACTAATTTGTTACTAGGTTCATAAAACCTAATACATGCTACATAACAGACAAGTGTTGGTATCATTAACAGACTCGATATAAATATTATATAGTGTAAGTGAGTGTTGAAGTCGCATTGTCGAAGATTCGATATGATGTTAACTTACTACACAGGTATACCGTCCTATTTTCCCACTTCCCTCCCAAAATATATAGTGGATAAAGGGTATAATACCGGCTCCTACTGATGAGTCGCCAATAAGCACGAAACGAATGTGCATGAGATTATACTTTCAGTTCATGCTGTCTTTGCTATATCCTTCTGGTCATAATTGAACTAATTTATTAGTAGGTGCGCAACACCTAATACATAATTACACATGAGACATTTTTGAATAAATTTACAGTGCTGTTGGTTTGCGAGTTAATCTTTTTTGGTTTTGTAACTTGTATATTATCTAAAAGCCCGTTAATATTCACACGAGCTTGCAAAAATATTTCTCACTTATGAACAGCATATCCTGAGTGAAAGCAATACAGAATTTTATTTTTTATTGTATGCATTGAGGCGATATTATGTCTATGAATTTGATTTGGTAAAGCTAACAACGGATTCTCATTTAGAAACCGTGTCAGTTTGTGGCGATGAGTGGTTGTTGTGGGGAACAAAGAGCGTGAATCGGGACAAAGTCGATTACAAAGATGGCTCGAAATGTTACTCACGTAATAAAGCGAATAAAAATCTTTATATCAGAAATTTTGAAAATCATTTCGACTAAAATGAAATATTCTCAAAATAATCAATTATCGTCGCTCGAAAGAAGTATATTTCAGAATATTTGTTCGTTCTTTGCTTCACAAACTCCACAGTCGAAGACGTTATTGCCTCTGTGATTAAAGCATATAAAGTTCGGTTAATTCAAATACCACGGCAGTTATTAGGTCGTTTAACTCACACACATAAAGCAATGCGTAACCCATAAAGTCAATCCTGTCGAGAGATACTTCAAATGTGTTTAGAAAGGTTGGTATTACGTGCATGGCACTAATCTAATTCTCAAAAACGATTGATATGAGGACAATATTGTGATAGTTTATATCACCAAAAATAATAATTTCGAAGTGGTAAGTTTATTCCAGACTATGCTTGCAACCATCAATAAGGTAGTGTTTAATTTTTCCGAGGAGATGAAATTTATTTAAATTAATTATATGTACTTGATATAAAAAAGTCATATTTTATTCAATCAGCCGTAAAATATTCCAAAACTGACGTTATTTGCACGTACTGACGCGTTTAGAGCTCCATTGAACATGGAAATCGCACAATGACAATTTGCCTAATGAGAATAAAACCAAAATGCTATTGGTAATTATTAAAATTCAGAAATGCAGCTAAATCCACAGTAGTCACGTGTAACTTATGCTTAAATGGACTACCGTACACACGATGCATATTTAAGCCTTAATTGATTTTGCAGGTGTTGATAATTAGTATCTAAATTAGGTATATGGTTTTGGAGATGAGTCACAGTGCCGTATCATTTAATCAGTCACAAAACATGTCGAGATACGGCCGCAAAAAATTGTTCAGCCAAAATTTCCAGTCATGTGCAAGGTAAGCGAGACTACTAGGAGTGAGAGCCGCTTATCTTATTTTGCTTTCCATATATATGCATTGCCGTTTGATCCCAGCCACTCCGTTTGCCATTGTACTACGATGATGATCATGGTTGTTTGAAATGCGCTAGTACTTGGGACTGTTTGTAGTTTTGCGATGTTACGCGATTGGTTAAATAAAAAGGGATTGGCACCTATATGAATCTAGCAAATTTGATTTAAAGAATCGTTACCATAACTCGCGCAATCAATGATTGCTTAGTTGTATAAATTATATCATTGTACCAAAAGCTGCAAAAAATTCGTATTAGTGATTGCGTAGAAATTTTGCGGCCGAAATTTCTAGTAAAACATAATGTATGCAAAATTATTAGAATTGAGGGTCGTATGTCTAATTTTGCATTACTTACATATGATTTGTGGTCTGATTCTTTCTAATTAAATGAACATTGGTTGCGCGGTCGATGATAGCAATTACTATAATCAAGGTAGCGATCTTGTTATAAACCCTTGACACATTATATACACCCATTTGTCTTTTATAAACTAGCATTGCATAGAATTCTTCCAGGAGATCGGTTTTGTCCTCATTGAGAACTCATCACGTCCAGGGCTCTAACGTGACCGCAGAAAATTTTGGACATTACGTAATGAGATCGGAAATGGATTGGCGTTTATCTCAAGTTCACACATTTTATTTAATGGGGAGATCACACAATTTAGCCATGCTGAATTCCTATATGATCTGACTTGTTACTAGCTACGCTATTCCGAATTTATGTGTGTATATTTCATTCTTCAGCGATTCGTATATTCTAAACATAAATCCAGCCTATTTAACCCAGACTTCAAATTATCTTACATTCTCAAACAACTAAACTCTCAAGAAGGCATATTGGGCTCATTGGTTAATAGGTTATACATCGTTTACATTCTAAAATGTAAGAGTTTAAACTGATCCGGCTGAAACGTGTCTTAAAATTAGGAAAAAACTGCGGTTGAATTTGTAAGGTAAAGCTTATAATTTCAAATATATGCGTCATCTATAATCTGTTACCGAGTTCATTGTGAGATATCACACCTGCTAAACTGCCATTAACATTTATCTTTGCAGAAATTGCAACTCGATATGATTGTGATTAGGGCACCAGATTCCGAACGCGAAATGCTCAGGTTCGAGCACTGTTCGTGACAAATTCTGGACATAGCGTGATAAGTTAAAAAATAAAGACGTAATCTGTATACTGTATGCATTGCCTTTTCTACACGAAACAATACTTAGTTCATACTAAAAAATTTCTGTACATAATCAAGATCAAAATTTTGATTATAGCAAATGATTGCATAATGCTTTAAAGTTTGGCGAAGACTATTATTTTGCAAATGAATGGTGTAATAAAAAATAAAACGCAAAATAAATTTCACATCAATTTTGTCATAAATAATTTTACACGCCATAGAGAGAGAGTAATAAGTAGAAATTTTTAGTGTCGACATTGACATTTACGTTACTGCACAGAAATTGTGCTGCCGACGTTTTCAGTCAAGTAAAATGTATGCGAGACTACTAGATGTAGGAGCTGCATATCTAATTTTATTTTCCATATATATGCAATGTGGTTTGATCCTTGCTAGTCAGTTTGCCGTCGTGATCTGATGATGTTCATGGAAGGTCAAAGAGCGTCAGTGCGTTGCGACTGGCAGTTGTTTTGTTATTTTGTTTGACGACTTGTTAAATTTAATAGGATTGGTGTTTACTTCAAGCTTGCAAACTTGATTCGAACAATTTTTACCACCACCCACGAAATCGATTATTGTTTAAATGTTGATGTGTATTTTAAAACTAAACAACTCTGGACTATTAAGAGGAATGAAATTATATAACTGTCATGGGTATGCTATGGTTTTTGTCTTTGATTTCTGGGTGCTTGTTGATGAACTGCTTAAAAAATCTTAAAATGACATTAGAGTATATTGAAATGAACTTTGGTTGCGAGGGCGGCGATAGCAATTATTATAATCAAGGTTGCGACCTTGATATATACACCTGACCCATTAATTACTTACATTTGTGAGTACAAACTGAGAATTGTATAGTGTAGAAGAGGCTATTCATCCAGTACACCGGTTTCGTCCCCATTGGGAACTCATCATGTACTGGCCAGAATTTGCCGCGGACAGGACCTGGGCACGGCTGCTTTGGATTCTGGTGCTCTAACCCCTAAGCCACCCTGCCGCACACTACATACAATTTTCAGTTATATACTAGCTTATGTTTCTTGGTTAGCCTATCCTTTATGTAGGGCCTATATAGCATCATTTTCGCAATAAAGTTCCGACTAACCATCCTCAATCTGTCAATGTTTTCATCACATGCACCATAAATGAACATTTAATGCTTGAGAATTATCTGTAAAATATAATAATTTATATGCAACAAGATTGCGAGCATGGGATAAAAACCAATCCGATTATAACTAACCAGTCCCACTGTATAGCAAATAGTACAGTCAGTCACACGTATCGACGAATAATCATTAACCATTAATTATATAATTTTTTTTCCAAATTCAGATCGAGAAATAATTTTTTTTGGTATATATATATATATATATAATTAAATAGAATGAGAGGAATTGATTATGCATGCATACTTGTAGGTATTATTGTTTGTATTGGCCCTTGATATGTCCTGCAAAATCATCTTCATCATTCCTTGACAAGATGCCAATGAAATGATTATTATTGCTTTATCTGTTGATTATTTTGAAGGACAGTCGGTTGACCCCTTAACATGCACATCAAGTTTTTGCATTCATTTGTGTGGATTACAGGCGAGAGTCCTGACAACTCTTAACTGATCAATGCGTCAATCAAAAGCGAGCTGTTAATTGTAAGCAAAATGCCCATGCTGTTGATTACCATCTTCTTCTTTCACCTTCTCCTACACTGAAAGTGAGTTTTTTTAAACAAAAACTTACGACAGACAGGCAAATGGCTAGTAGTAGACATAAACCAACAGACAAGTAACAACAGATACATTAATATATATGTATTGTGTCACAGGTAAATACAGCCTTCATCATTTGATTAGACAATATACAAAGAGGCGTACACTTATGGTAAGTCAATTGTGAAAGCTCAAAATAAAATGCAGCAAGCAGCAAAGGAATTGCAAACAAACAAAAGCTGCTTTACTATGTTCAGCGATGGGTAAAATATGGGATTGGATTCGATTTCAAGCTCGTGAACTGGATTTGGATTAAATAATTTTTATCGCAATTCATGTAATCAATAATTGATAAAGTGAATGTCTGCACTGAATGTGGCGACAGTTGTTCATAATTTAAAATCGCAGTTTAATGGTAATTTGGCAACCGAATTCCAATCAAGTGAAATTTACGTGTGAATAAAACAAATGATAAATGCTTTTCTTTTTTTTCAATACAGTATAAATAAATTACGGTTTGCCCATCGTCAGTCATATTTCCGCCACTTTCTATTAGCTGAGCTGAGAAAACTGATGTCGATCGAGGACAGAACACAGTGCTTTGCTTTATTAGCATGCGTTAACTATGGCTGAAACTCTTCAAATTTTCCTATGCACACAATAATTTGATTGAAAATACGCACAGACTTAGCGAATTTTATGTATATTGCGTATGAACTTAATTTCTATTGTTACAAAGTTATATTTTACTAAAGTTGGCGTGTTCTTCGGGTACTATATGAATTAATTTTATGAGGCAGGAGTTGCACAGCGGATAGGGACACAGACGTTGAAGCAAATATACCCACATTCAAGGCACGTCCACGGCAAATTTTGGAAAATTCGTTACAAGTTCCGGAGTAGAAAATAACCAGTCTATTAGATGAAATGCCTTTCCTATCTGATGCAAATTTTTCTTTACAAACATCATATATATATATATATATATATATATATATATATATATATATAAACAAAAACCAGGTATAGCTAAACCAAATGGCATTGTGCCTACTGTATAATAAAAAATGGGTCGCTTGATAGAACATCAGGTCTTTAGAGACTCCAGATAGGTTTCACCTGTAGAAGAAGATAATCGAAGCATAAGCTAGTAAATAACTGAAAATTGTGCGTAGTGTGAGACAGGTAATATACTTGACTAGAGTCACCAACACAGAAGCAAAACATGCTCCAAGTCAAGCCCTGTCCACAGCAATTTCTTAACAGTACACGAAATGAGTGCCACAGAGAAAATGTGCCTGGGTTCCAGTCCTATCATGGAAACACTCTTTAAAGTATTCGAGGAATTCCCTTTGTTATAGATGAAGATTTTTTTCTACCTGATGCAATTTTTAGCTTATAGTGACAAAATACGTATATATATATATATATATATATATATATATATATATATATATATATATATATATGACCTATCAGCAACCAAATATATATAGATTCAATTTTGCTTGAATATATCGTCCATCTGGATTTCTTGATTTAATATATACTATGTAAAGGATGAGGTTCTGCAACCAACTCGGTTTATGTTTCCCATTTCGCACTGATTTGGTTTGACTTATTGTGTGTAAGGGTGACGGCATTGGTCGCTAAACAGACGCAAATAGTCGAAGTGTCTTAAATATTCTGAGTAAATAACAGTCACATACATTATGTATGCGAGACTAATATGATAATGAGTCGTAATTGTGATTATTAACGCTTCAAATGTGAATTGAGGTTGGATTATTTTTAGTCAGTTTGCTAGCATATTCTGGTGTTGGGCATAGCATGACACATATTAATCAGTGTAGTGTGCGGCAGGATGGCCTAGTGGTTAGAGCACCAGATTCCGAAGCAGACGTGCCCAGGTTCGAGTCCTGTCCGTGGCAATTTCTGGCCAGTACATGATGAGATCCCAATAAGGACGAAACCGGTCTACTGTATGAATTGCCTTTTCTACACTATACAATTCTTAGTTTACACTGACATATGTAAGTAATTAATGGGTCAGATATTTATATCAAGACCGCATACTTGATTATAACAATTGTTATCACCACCCGCGCAACCAATGTTCGTTTAATTATCAGTACGCTTGGTTGGCGGTAGTTCTTCTATGTTGGATGATAGGTTAAGTAACAAGTAATTGAATTTTATAACAAGTCTGTAAATATACATAACGTATTTGTAACAGCACCCACGAAATCAATGAAGATTTAATTTAACTAAATTATATATATATATATATATATATATATATATATATATATATATATATACTATAGTGGCTGAAGCTGTAAAAAATGTAACCTTACGACTGCATAGAAATTGGGCAGCTGACATTTACAGACCAATAAAATATAATAGAGCCAAACAACATTTGACAGCCATGTATCTTATATTGCATACCGAATATTATTTTTGAGGCTTAAATATCCTTCGTCAATTTACCGTACCTTTCTGTCAAGTACCATGCTGAGTGGATTCGCGCCAGATCATGTGACTGACGGTAGCTTTACATTGTTGACTAAAAGGTTAAATCATTTTGAATTGGTTTCTATCTCAGCCTTACAAATTTATTAATAATTAATGATACTTACTAAACAATTTAAAGGCGGGTTTAAACAAAAACTAATGTTACTTGCCGCTAATTGCGCTGTGCAACAGTTTGTTTTGTGCTTTAGTTCTGGTGATGAATTAAGACACCGAAAAACAGTTTATCACAAAATATCATTTACGAAAGAACCGCGTGAATAATGACCACTCCTCTACATAAATAAGGCTAACTGAAGTCAAATAGGGAAATAGTCTAAGCAAAACTATTAAGCAAATATTTCTGAGGCCTTGTTTAATTTAAAAAAAACTATTCTGGAACTGTGTAATTTGTCGTAATCTGTCAAGTATAAATTTTATATTTGCAATGGATTTTATAATTTCCATGACTTATTTTAATGGTGGTGGATATATAATCTCACATAAGTCTACTCAGTGTTGCCACAATTTCTTTAAATCAAGTTAGCGTGTCGTCGGACAACATAGCAAAACTACCGGCAGTCGCCATGTTGTTTCGCTACATTTTCCGACGACTGGTTAAATTAAATGGGATTGGTGTATATTTCAAGCTGGCAAACTTGATTTAAAGAATTGCTACCACTACCCGAGCAACCATTTATTGTTTAATTGACACTATTTTGTCTTTTTAAAAGCATTTGATCAAATATATCTACGTTTCTATTTCGATTACACTAAATAACACGTGTCTAAATGTATCTCATGTTACATTAGTGACCAACACGTTTACGGCCTGTATCTACGCTATTCAAACTATTGTAAAATCAATAAGAATGGACAAACTGCATAACGTGTGGCATAACTAAAATAAACTATTTTAATTCATTTTTAAAATAAAGTTTGAAAGCTTGAGGTAAAATCCAATCCGAATGTATTTAAGCAGTCGTCGAACAACAGCAAAACTACTGTCAGTCACACTTACTGGCACGTTTTGAACTTCCATGATCATCGTAAGAGTAAAACAGCAAGTACAATGTGTACGACACTAATAGAGGTGAGAGCCGCATATCTTTCCTTATATATTCAATGCGGTTTGATTATCGCTAGTCAGTTTGCCGTTTCACTTTGATGATGATCACGAATTGTTCAATCGCGTATGTACGTGTGACTGACGGTATTTATGCAATGTTGTTCGACGACTGGTTAAATACAATGGGGTTGTTGTTAACTTCAAGCTCGCAAGTTTGAGTCAAATAGTTGTTACCACCACCTTCAAAATGTTGGATAAAATTGTGCTATTAATATTCGGCATATCTCGGTTCGGTAACCACGTCACACCATTTTAATCCTCCCATTTATGCTGTACACACTCCAAAATATATCGATATAAAAATTTTTCTTATTGGCATATTTTCAATCCGATTCATTTAAAATGATTTCAAATATTATTATTAGCTATTACATATACATACACATATATACATATTATTATTATTATTATTATTATTATACATATTACATATATATATATATATTATTATTATTATTATTATACATATATATATATATATTATTATTACATTACATATATATATATATATATATATATATATATATATATATTACTATTACATATATATTATATATATATATATATATATATATTATTATAGTAAGTCTTTTGTTGCGTTAAATACCATGACGTGTTAAATTGCTTGAAATCAATTCCAGCAGAAATTTTAATTTGCGTTTTAATATTATTTTACAAGTTTTTATCAAATTGAGAGAATGGGCTTTTAAATCTTCTAACTTGACTGACTAGATGGTGCATTTTTCAAATAGGCTATCATTTATTGCGCAGAGTATAGCAAAATTACCATCCGTTGCACGTGTAAATACATGCAACTATTTGATTTCTCCATTTGCATACAAATATTTAAAATTCATTAGGTGTGCTAGTATTTTATTAGTTCAAATACAATACGGATTAATAGTTCCGTCCAAATGTGGAAATATAAATTTCTTTCTTATTTCTCCTAAAATTTCTACATTTGAACATAGTTCGATAATTCTTCAAATCTAGTTCGTTTTCGTGAGATAAGCGCAAATATTCATTCAGTCGCAAAACACGGCAAAAACACCGCCGGTCTACAAGCTTAGACATACTACGGAAACAATTAAAGACATACGAAATCCTGAAAACGTGGGTAAGCATAATTTAAATTTATTGCATAAAATTCAGCCGCGATACCCGGTAGTTTTGTTACCATTTGCAATTGGTCGAGCACAATGTAGGAAGTGTTTATTTCACGTTCACAAACTTTATTTGAAATATCGTTATCTCCACCCGAGCAATCAATAATCATACAACTAAAAATGATATATGTCAAACTGTATAGAATTAAGGTATTGCGCGTGAATTATTCATATGCTAAATTGTAGCGAGATTTTCTCAAAATGATGAAGGTATAGAAGCACTAATATGAACGTCCTCATATATTTTCCTTTGGTGAATATAGTATATATATATATATATATATATACATATATATATATATGTATAGGGCTTACTTGCAAATTTAGTAATAAATACTGGAAAACTAATTCGCATATCTTTTGTCAAACAGAGGAAATGAAATTTGCTCATATTATCTTTTATCATAGATGTAACCTACACTTTGAATTCAGCTAAATGAAAGGTAATTTCTCAATTATTATTTGTTCT
>JAQBSW010012461.1:0-16721 GCA_029291075.1 Eudiplozoon nipponicum | reverse complement strand
GTGTGATTGGTTCTCACTGGTCCCGTCATTCTGAAGCCGTTTACAAGTTGCTTTTCCGAAAATGCTGTTGAAACAAATGTTTGCGATTTTATTCCAAATTTTCGAGACTTCTTTTCCAGTCCCATCTTCAGGTTTGACACCAAACTCAAAGGAAAAGACATGTGGCAAACAATTATGGTGTCAATGAAGTCTCAGAAATTCGGGGGGAAACCATCAAGCAATGCAAAAACAGACTGGTCACCTGGAAATGTTAAGGAATCAATATTTACCGACCTATAAGTGCTCTCAGTTGTCCCGCGATAGACTACTGTAGAAATAGCATGAAAATGACAGCGCTGCACGAAGAGCAATTTGCATTAGGGATTATTGAATCTATAGGTTTTCATCTTTCACTCCTAACAATTATTATAGATTAGTCATTAAATTGTATTAGAAAAATTTTGAGCCAGTACCCATAGAATAAGACGGCCGGTTCTCAAATTATTTGCACAATTTGAAAATCTGCATGTACACAAATAAATCTATAACTATCGGTTGAAAACGAGCCAACTGTTTACACCATAGAACCAAGTCAGGCAAATGTGTTGACTATCAGTAACAGTGCTCTATTTAGCAATATTTAAACTTTGATCACAATTCGCCATAGTAATGGTCTCCAAGGCATTTCATGACCAACCACACCGAATGGACTTCCTGAGCATTTGTCAATAGCTGAATGTACCAACGTCATTCATAATATAACCTTTATGGGAGTAATTATTTTGCAGTGGAAACATTAAAAGCCATATTCATTTTAATCCGTAATTAATTCGCTCAACGAATACGAACGACAGCCTCGTCAGGGCATTCAAGGCCATTTAAGCAACTATCTATACCCTATGGTACGTAGCAGGTAGCGCAGCAAAATTTGTGTAGACGACAAAAATATTTTTTGGCAATTAAAATTTCCTGTCTAACACCAGAGCTAATCGACAGACTTTCAAAAAGGTCGCTATAAATTCTGGGACTGACCAATCAATCAGAACAATGTCCTTAAAGGGCTGAGTTGCGGATATTAAAGATTTACCCTGCATACATTAAGCATAACAGAAATTGTTTCTTTCTAGCTACTATGCGCTCTTAAATGTAACCGCCGTTAATTTTCTCGCCAATTCAATAAAAGCATAGTCAAGAAAAATATATTATAAACGGTTTGAAATATTTCATTATACTTCACAGCACAATACGTTGAAAATGACATTTTATCGTCATTTTCACTTTTGAATGAAACTAAATTAGAACATCTTGCCTCATTTAAACAAAATTTACTTATTTATAAAACAATAACATCCTTGTACACTAGCAAAAAAACTATTAAAAAATAACAAAAACTTATTCGATGGTCTAACCTGAGAGTCAAATATCAAGAGGAAAATTAATATAAAAAATGAAACGTGTTCATACCTTTCCTTATTTGTTCTTAATCTCATCAAAAACGGTAGAAAACAAGTGGGTTTGGCACAGTAGAGACCAGTCGGTGCAAATAAATGGAAAGTTAGCATTGTTTAAATATTTAAAACTAGGATATCAAAAATATCACAAAAATTATATCTAACAAGTTACAACATCCGAAATATTATTTTAATACTGAACAAAATATAAACAATAAGATAAAATCACGACAAAGTATAGTATAAATTATTGAGAATATCTCAGACTCATAAGACAACCAATTAAGTGGCATGAAACTTGTATTTTGAACAATTTCAACATGACTAGCTGAAAAATTAATCAGATCAGGAGAAACATTGACGGCGAGAAAAAAGGTCATTTTCATAATAATACAAAAGTTATGACTAAAACGAGTATGTGAACAAGACTGTCCATAAAAATGAATTATGTAAAATGATAATCAAAATAAAAGTTCACAATATTGATATGCAAAAATTAAACACAAAATGATTGATTATACCCAGGCCATACATGCGACACTTTGGACTTGCAAAACTAAGTAATAAGCAAGATAGGACATATACAACAACCAGAAATCATCTAGGGAAACACTTCACAACAAAATATGTTAATTTTCTAAAAGTCAATGCACATAGCGTGAATCATCCGTAAATAACAAGATCGAACATAAATTAATTCATTGGAATAGGATCTGAAAAAATCATAAGTCGAGTGAAAAACTTGAGTTACGTATGCATTTTCTCAAAGTTGGCATTTGATAGGAAACTAACTGAAACACCAGAAAGTTATCGTATAAAAATGTAAAGTGCCTAGTTCTGCTAGTCTCTCGATGTGTTAATAAATGAGCCTTCCATCTGGCAACGTAAAAATATACAAATATTTGAGAAAAATTAAATATGAAAGTAGTACTCTCTCCCCTCTCTTTATTCTAATAAAAAATTGAGCATTCGAATAAACAATAAGAAACTAGGCTTGAAAAAAATTGTTTCTTTTCCATTGCGCTTAAAATTGCATGCGCAGAACATTCGTAGGGCCTTCTAACCAAAAGTATAGCCGTTTCAATGCAAACAAAACAGCAAAAAACAAAAAATATAAAACGATTAAATATCTGATATTTGATTATCAAGGCAATAATTAAATAAATATCCGGTGATTCGTCAAATAGGACACAAATCTGCCGTCACATTTACTGGCGCGTTTCGATTTTCCATCATCGTCATCAGTCTACGACAACATACTGTCTAGCTAGAATCAAACTGTAATGTCTAAATAAATTATGGAAAAACAGATATGCAGCTCCATGCATTGCAAGAGACTGGAAACGTCGTCCGCAAAATTCGTAAGAAGGCACAAACATTAACTTTTGCAAGTTTCGTCACATTTGCATAAGCGATACAAATAATTAAATATAATGGTATTTATGTTTATTTCAAGCTCGCAGACTTGATTTTTTAAATCTATCTATCAGTGGAAAACAACTGGAGAGAAACTCCTAATGTTCAAAAAATTCAAAACTTTATTGCTAAAAACTGAACCAATAGTCATAGTGACTATAAATAATACTCATAGTAAAATTACAATAACAGACATTTGTCTTCCCTGGGCTTCTTCGCAAAGCACTAATTTAAACATTTAAAAAGAATAATTTTAATGTGTCAAAAAATTATATAAATATAATAAAGTATAACATGTCAATTTATATATCAAAGCAATTTAGGCTAAATTATAAATTTAAGAATTCCTCATGAATATTTAGACTTTTAATTGCATACTGTTGATTATAGAGATTTAGGCGCAATTTAAATAATGAAGATCACGTCCGAAATAGAAAACGTAAATACATTTAGCTAAAAACTAAGCAAATATCGCAGAGGCCTGTCGAAAAAAATGGCACCAGATTAATTATAGTTGATCTAATTGTCGAGATTTTCAACAATCTCTGTGAAAAGCTTTACCAAAACGGGTACCCGTTTGGCACCGTTCGCCAATACTTCTTCATGATTCGCCACGTCCTCGCTGTCAGGATCACTCACGACAATGTTTGTCACTAAAGAGATGGCGAGGACATTTATTCCAGAGTGCCGTGCAGCAATTACCTCTTGAACAGTGCTCATTCCTAGGAATGTGTTCACAAAAAAATCAGTAGAATTAGCCGCTATCAACTTTTTATTTGTTCATAAGAAAATAAAAGGTTTCCTGTGTATAAGTTAGTTTCAGTGATGATATGTTTAAGCTAATCTATCTGCAACGAAAAACTAATATTTCCATATATCATAAATAATTACTACTCGTTTCCACATCATTAATCTACGACTGAACATAATTATACCTTTTATAATGGCAAAACAAACAGAAAAGGCCACCTGGAAAAAGAGTAAAAAATAGGATAATACCCCATAAATTAAATGAAGGGCCTTCAGCTCCAGTTCAATGCTCAAACATTCGTTTTCTACATGCATAAATTAGGAAAAATACTGTTTATTCACAGAATTTTCAAATAACTAGCTTATTTATGTTACAGCATTTGGAAGTATAGTAAAGGCAATATCTACTGAACATGAATACAGGTTTCAATAATATATTACATAAATTCAGATACGTATTCAAAAATTAATTTTACATAGGCATTTAAACTGTAATGTACTCCTTTTAACCATTTAGACATTCGATCTACGTAATTTTATCGAAACCATACACATGATCTTTGATAAATAATAATTGAAATCGATTGTAACGGTTGTTTTTCTTTAATTTTTGGTAAAATCAAATACGATTCCTCCCTAGTGACAAATGTATGCACATAATTGGGAAGGTTTTTATATAAAGATCGCAACCTTAGTTTAAAATAATAGTCACAAATAATAAACAGCAAATAGAAAGCTTACGTAAAATGAACAGATATTTTTCCTTTTGTGTATTGAACCACAAGATTATTATAAAGCTGGTATACACAAAATAGTTTAAAAATGTCAATTTTCTTTCCAACAGAAATCAGTTCAACTGCAATATCTGGTTCTACATACATCATATTTTTAAAAAAAAGCAAACTGTATTAAGTCAAACTAAATGCATACTTAATGCTGATAACTGCGCACACAATAATTACTTTATATTTTATGTTCAATTCCTGTAAGAACTTTTTTCAAATAAGCAGCGAATTAAGGATGTTTGAAATGCAAATGAAAATCCACTGGATGTTTAGATTCATTTTTAAAAATGGGTTCAGCTATTGCGAGAATGTACTCTTCTCATTACAGCTTTGATTAGTCTAAAATTATATTCAATTCACTTCTTTATCAATCGGTGAGTCTAACCTACATAGTGCACCAAGCAGCTATTGCACCTTTATAAATAAAACATGTTGGACTGCTTTTTTGTTTACACAAATATCAGTTTTTTATAAGGCATCCGAGTAGTAACTATCTCATAGTTCTTCAGATTAATTAGTATTTTGCGTGACATTTTTTGTCGTTGTTTATACCTTATATTTTTCAACAAACGTTACGATATATTCTTTGTCTAATAAAGTTGCTTCAAGCTCAGTCAGCTCTTCGCAATTATAAAACAGATTTTCTTTAATATGTAAATAAATTTCATATCAAATCTCTTTTGCGAAATCGAGACACCAGAATTTCCGTGTCCCAAGTAACAAATGCATAAAAATGGTTGAGCTAAAATTTATACGGGATCTTGTTTCCTTCACTTTTATCACTATAATAAATTCTCATACAAGGGCTACGCTAATAAATATAAAAGCTTACCAATCACATCTGCACCAACAAGACGCATCAATTTAAATTCGCTAACAGTTTCGTAACATGGTCCTGTGGATGCAAAATAGACACCTTCTCGTACTATATCACTTATTCCCTGTTTGGTTGCAATACTCTTTGCTAGAGCTCGCAAATCTTTGTTGTACGCATCCGACATAGCAGGAAAACGAGTTCCGAATCTAATATTGATAAATAAGAAAAGTAGTTAATAGATCTATGTTGAAATTGTGAACAAAATATTATGTTACGGGGCGTTCGCTGATGTTACAACGCCCGATGTTCTTAGTCTCGATAAGCAGACAATTTAATGAAAAGGAATTCGAATGTAAATCCCCTACCACCACGCGAGAATATTCAACAACAGAACAAACTAAAAGGGAAAATCTCCAAGATTAATTAAACCTTGTACTTTCACACTTAATTTTTTGCCGGCTACCAATGCAACCTCTAACAAAACTAAGTGGAAAACGAAATAAAGCTCGAAATATACTGACGCGAAGCTTCATGGTTGCGCTCACGTTACCGGATCATCCATCTGGGGAAGTCAGCTGATATGCAGTAAAGTACGAAGGCAATAGAGAATATTCGCAATTTAGTGTTAGTGTCTAAATACAACATCACTGACAACTTTCTCACTCAATCTATGATTTCGCCATTATTCATACCCTACAGCCATGTTGGCATGCAAAATTATGCTATGTAATTGCAGATTTTTCTACATCGTCTCCAACTTATTTCATTTACATGATTACATTTCATTATTTCAAGGAACCAATAATCTCGTTGGTCAAAATATAATAGTTAAATACTGTTTGTTGCGAACTAATATATATGCAAGTATGTATTAGGTGTTGCGAACCTAGTAACAAATTAGTTCATTTGTGACTAGAAGGATAAACCAAAGACAGCATGAACGGAAAGTATAATCTCATGCACATTCGTTTCTTGCTTACTGGCGACTCATCAGTAGGAGCCGGTATTACGCCCTTTAACCACTATATATTTGGTAGAAGAATGTGGAATAATAGGACGGTACAATCTCCTAGACGAATGTGTAAACCTTCAATAGTGAAGCTAACATCGTATAGTCTACGATAATGCGACTTCAACGCTAACTCACACTATATAATATATATACCGAGTCTGTAAAGGATACTAACACTATGGCTATTGTGTTAGTAACCGATACCAACATTATTGTACTGAAAAGGTACATGGTACTAACACTATGGTTTCCGAGTCGGAATATGGTACTGTTGGTCGCCCGAGTTAAAAATTGCCACGCATGCAAGGCTATTTGGAAACAAAGCTCGCAGCCGACAACAAAACTATCCTATTCTTAGTATGAGGTATCGGTTACTAAGTTTTACGCGCAATTAGCACTAACTTAGCTATAGTGCACGTAAACCATATTGAAGCGCCTAAACTTTGTCGACTTTATCATAGCATCTACGACTACAATTACCTTGCTTTTAACAACTGTATCGGTAACAATTCGATTTTTCAGTAATCTGACTATCACCCGCTTATTTATCTCATTAAATTACACTATATAAGCTCATATGTCCAAATTTATGCGCATTATTGACCAATTTTTTGACAAAGCCACATCCATGATTTTGGGCAAAAATCTAAATATTACTCACCAAATAATTGCCGATACTATCATCTAGCAACAGATCAAAGGTCACTTACAAATATTAGAACATCCTTAAGAAGATTGACTAATTACATGTAAGTGATTTTAACGCCTAACTTAATCAAAAATACGCTGGAAACGGAACTGCAGTAAAATGGATCCTGGCTGTTAGCAGCTATGATAGCGTCATCAGGCCCTCCTATCTTGCCCTTAGTCTTAACTTGGTTGAGTCCAACATTTTAACACCACAAGGCACATCTATGTGACCCAGGCAGAGGTGACGGTAACGTTGCATAGTACTAGTGTTGACTACAGCTGATAAGCGGACAATAGTTGTCTTCTGCCTGTGAAGGTAGAGCTTATCTTGAGTATTGTATTAACTGCAAATAGGCCCGAACACGTCACATTGTTGGAATCAAAAGAATTTTGTCTTCCTGGAGACAATCAATGTAGGCACTGCGCATATACAATTCACTAACCGTAAACGACAGTTCTACTAGCGAGGCAAAAGCGCTCACGTTCGTAGCCGATGAAAAAACAACTCTTGGGTTTAAGAGTCATAGATAAGAAAGATAAGTACCTTTGTTACTGCAAACCATTATTTGCAATATCAACCATCTGTTTCCGATTCATCATACTCGCATAGCATAATAAATATTGAAATTAACAATTTTTCAAAAAAGGATAGCGATTCTTGGCTAATTCTGCATAATAAGCGGCGCGCATAGAAAAATTGCAGACCGCTTTCCTATTATACAGCAATACTGCATATTAGAAATAGACTAAATTTAAAAATTAAAATAATATATACGTATAATCATTAACTCGAAAACACTAATCAAATTATGAATTTCTTAGTCTAAATAGTCCTAGCATACCTTTCGTCATTCGGTCCAATTAGTGGATTAACTCCACACATCGCCATTAAATTCACGTGGTCTTTTAAAATGACCAAATCACCGACTTTCAAATTAGTTGAAACTCCTCCTGCTGAGTTAGTTATAAGAATCGTTTTTACACCCAGAAGCGCCATTGTCCTAATAGGAATAGTAACCTACAATATATTATAAACTTTGTACTTGTGATGTTGAATAACCTTCATATAAATGATATCGACCCTGCATTACCACTACATTTTTACCACCAAGTGTACCAAATACCAGGTTTCCTGAGTGCCCGGAAACTAAAAATATTTAAAATCAACGTACCAGTAGTTTCTGGGAAGTGAGGTATATTGGTGTAGGGTATGAACTGCGCGTCTGTGACAAGCTTCGCTATATCACCTAATCCCGATCCACATACTATACCAACAGATGGTACTCTCGAAACTTGATTTCTAATGTAATCGCATGCTTCTTGTACATGTTCATACTTAAGATCATTCATGATGACAGAAAACAGCGGACACGTAAAAGTAATGACGAGCACTAGAAAAGAGGAATGTCAGTATCGGAGCTTGCTTGTAGTGACAATAAATATACTTATTCAATAAGAATTATTTCTGAAAAAACTAAAATATTGAAAAAAAATTAATTAAACAAAGTGACAATATTACTATTTTAAATTTTTAAAATAAAGGGAAAAAATCAGTAAAGAATTTTAGTTAAAATTTGATGATTTATTGGTAAAATAAAATAAACACGACTGCTATATATACTCTCAAACAAATTGTCATACTTAGGAATGAAGGTCTAACACATCAAGGACAAAGTTACGACAACTTGGACAGAAAGTTGGGTAAACGCACCTGTTGGAAGCATGTGCCATGCAACTTTACTAAAAAGTCAAAAAGAAATTCGGAAAGCAATACTGCTGGTGGCCTTAAACAGAACCAGAAAAATGTCCATTGCAAATTTCCGTAAAATAAACATAGCAAAAATACCGCTAGTTGCATGCACTGACGCGTTTCGACCTACCATGATCATCATCAGAGTACGGTTGAAAACTGATTAGGGAGCATAAGAACGCATTGCATATATATGTGCATAGAAATTGCGCAGCCAATTTTTCTAGTCAAGTTCAATGTAGGCGAGACTAATAAAGATGTGAGAGCCGCATATCTAATTTTTCTTTCCATATATATGCAATGACGTTTGATCCTCGCTAGGTAGTTTACCGTCGTACTCTGAAGATGATCATGGAAGATCAAAACGCGTCTGTGCGTGCGACTGGCGGTATTTTTGCTATGTTGTTCGACGACTGGTTAAATACAATAGAATTGGTGTTTACTTCAAGCTAACAGACTTGATTTAAATAATTTTTACCAGCATGCACGCAATCAATTATTGTTTAAATGCCATAAAACATTATGAATTATGCAGTGGCGATACTGTCTAGAAGTTCTTCTAGCCGTTTGCTCATATTTCTGGTTCGTTGGCTGGTTTTCCATTGTATAGATGCACCGGAATAAGTAGAATTTTCGAAACCGAATGTCGAAGTCTCTGTTCAAAGGCGTAGAATTTACTTGTTGAGGATCTGTGGCAACACCGATGTGGCTGACACACGTAGAAACCCGTTTGATAGATGATCGTTTACATATGACAATTGTGCAGCAACAATAAGATTGGCGTGACTGAAGACTATTTGACGAAATGACACAGTTGGGTAAACGAAAGTCCATAAATCGACGTAGATAAACAGTCAAAGGGAGAAAGGGACAGCAATCACGCTTAGCGTGCAGAGCAGGGAATATTTTGTGTGGTAATTATATCGTGCTTATATAGAAGCGCAAACGCACGCGATTGATCAGCGGAAATTTTGCGCGCTTTAATTGGTTCAGCGTATTAAAATTTGAATTTGATTTTGGCAATATGTCGGCGAATAAACATGAGAAATTACACTTGTAACAGGTAAATTTATATCGCTGAAATCTTGCACGATAATTGAAATGAAATGTGTAATTTTATTGACTGACACTATCCCAATGAAATACGCGCATTCTGACTCTATTATCTAAGGAGAACCTCGTATGAATCTGAGTGTTCTTGTATGGGTGTGATCTTTTTTGCTCAATATATAAGGTTGAGTTTATTGAATTAGACTTTTCTTCCAGTCTTTTTCGTGTGTTTTAAAATGGATCCATCAACAAATAATGGATAAATTGAGAAATTAAATGAAACATGTTGCACGACAGGGAATAGTTTAATTACCCCCTTCCTTGTTGGGCGCCACAAGGTGTTTGCATTCACTGTCCACTTGATTATTCTATATAAAAGACCAAGTGATGGTGTTTAATCTCAGCAACGATGCAGAATTGGATGAGTTCTTTCAGTTAAACCCAATAATCAGAGAGGCAGCAGAATCAGATCAAATAATATACTACCGACTCTGAAAGAAGTCGGACTACTTGAGATTGGTGTAAAGGAAGATATTTTTTTCAGAAAAATATAAACTAAAAATATATTGATAAATTTAAGCCACCGCAGCTGATTAAAACGTGCTATTAAAAAATTACTCTATTCGTTTAAATTCGAGAACATTCTTTATTTGGATCATTGGAAGTATTTATTCTTGTGAATAGTTTCTATTTCAGTTTCTGTAATTTGTGCCTGACTTAAATGAACGTCCCTGTTGCCATGTAGCAGCCATCTTGTGACATTTACCAATATACTCTTGCTACTACGAGGTTTTTTATTCGAGTATACCGGGAACGGTCAGGAACATGTATATTAATTATTGTTTTTCGTGTCGAAACTCTTTCTAGTTCATACGTTCAATGTGCAGCATTGTATATAAAGTACACAGTCCATTTACATAATACTTTATTACGTATACGTATATATGTTTAATATGACGGTAAATCTTATGTTCGATGACACTCATAGCATGGTAGAAGCAGTAGTAAAGACTTATCCATTAAACTCCAGTTCATTTATTGATCAGCAAACTTTAATCTGACACTGCATAAATCGTAAAAACTTTCAGAATGGATCAGAGATGCCAAAATGCTATTTATTATTACTATTTATTTATTATTATATTCTGGACGCCGTGGATCAATTTGTTGCAGCATTTATGGCTTTGCGAGAAAATTATAGGATAACCATGGTTTGTTTCACAGATAAAACTATGGAAGAAGCACTGCGCAATACCTTTGAATTAATTATGGCCGAAATTGAAAGAAGATATCATGCGGGAATGTCCGCACAATTATGCGACTTGTTTCGCCTAGAGATGTTGGGCATCAACATTCTTCAGAATTTCATCAACGCCTTAATGCAAATGCTTACGGATTGAATATTTCTCAAAATTTGGGGAATTCCGTTTTTACAGATCAGCTTCTAATCAGGCCTAGAGCCAAATTAGAGGCCTTTGAGACTATGAATTTTGTTTGGTCATATAAACTCAGAGGGTTGAACGGTGTGTATGAACTGCAAGAAATACAGGCACATACTGTGACAGCAGAGTTAATCATGGCTTGCTGTAAAAAGTTAATGTTCTTGATTGCATAGAAATTGTGCAGATGACATTTCTAGTCAAGTTCAATGTATGCGAGACTGCCAGAGGTGAGAGCCGCATATCTAAATTTGATTTCCATATATATTCAATGCGGTTTGATCCTCGATAGTCAGTTTGCCGTCGTACTCTGATGATGATCATGGAAGGTCGAAACGCGTCAGTGCGTTGCGGCTGGCGGTAGTTTTGTTATGTTGTTCGATGACTGGTTAAATACAATGGGATTGGTGTTTACTTCAAGTTTGCAAACTTGATTTAAAGAATTGTTACCACCACCCATGCAATCAATCATTCTTAATTTGAGTAACACGGATGGTGCAAAACCCATTTTGAATTTGGATACAGTGTCAATTGTCAAGGAAAAGGCTGTCTCTACCTGCATTCTGGTAGACCCACATGGAAAGACAGCAATACCTATGTTATTAAGAACCGTAAGGAGAGTTGCATTGCAAGAGTTTTATGGCGTGCTTATAAAAGGCATATTTAAGGCAAAATGGAACATTGTGATGATAGAAGATAGAACCGAGACATCCGTAAAGAAAATTTATATTCTGCTTAAGCGGAGATCTTGGGAACGTAACCGCGCTTTCTTTCAATAAATTCATCATTCTGGATTTTCTCAATAGCTCAGGTATTATAGTAAGCATAGTAAGGTGGAAGCAGATTGCCCTACATTTGATTAATAATTACGGTCAGCTAATGGTAGTCCAATAGGGGCTACGGGATTAAAGAACTGTCGCAAACTTTAGGACAGAAATCATCCTTTTAGTTGTATTTTACAATGGTCGAAGTGAATGACTACATCATTGGGACGGATTTCTTAACCCATTTCAATCGGTCATAAGATCCCAAAACCGCGACCACTAGAAAAGTTGCGAAGGCGATAACACATACGAAGTCTTGAATCTCGGTGTAAAGTTCAGAACGTTTACCATGTCTCACAGTCGCAGATGACTTAACTCATATCATTTTGAACCACCTTGTAATATTTCAACATTATAGTGCTAAGCCCAATGGATTGAAGTCTGGAATAGAGCACAAAATATAGTTGGTGGCTCAATTACCTTGTTCACTCAAGGAACAATCTTTAGCACAACACAAGCAACAGATTGCAGTTTCAAATTTTACAAATTGCGAGTTAGTAGTAGATCATACACAAATTGTGCTTCCCCAAAAGATATGGTTCCAAAATATGAATCGAAACAATGGAGGGCTGGTGGGAACTATTATCTATTAAACACAGTGACTTAAAGTGATTCTTATCCTCTACTTCCCCAGAGCACTTTCCCCAAGATATAATGGGATATGAGATTTGTTGAATTTCAGATCTCCAGAAGGCGCATTACCAGATACCGATGTATGAAATTTCTGCAACACTCACCGCAGCCAGATTTCTAGAAGAGGGATCACGTGAATTTATTCGACTTCCTTTTATTTTAAAAAATTCCAGTCAGACATTTCAGCGTTTGGCTGGTGAAGTTCTCGAAAACTGTATATTTGTAAGTGGGTGTATAGACAGCATCATTATTTTCACTCGATCGTGTGAGGACACAAGCAAGCATATAGAAAATGTTTTCACCATGCTGAAGCAATATAGATTAGTGGTCAAATCTTAAAGTGTTCAAATATCTTGGATATGCTTTTTCAAGGAGGGTATTAAACATTTGAAAAATTAGATTCAAGCAATAATGTACGTAACAAAGCCTCGGGCCGTGTGCCAACTGCGTAGGGTCTCGGGCATAATCAACTATTAACGACGATTTATTCCAGGTCAAGCCGGAAATTCTGGAGCATTAACACGCCATCTCATGCGTGAGAAGAGCACGATCATAAAGTCCTGATCTATCATATTGAGCACTTGTAAAAACGGCAGCAATGCTAGGTATTAATAGACATCAAGTCGTTGATAGCATACTTGGTAAAACCGTAAGGTTTAATTACTCTCGCAAGTTAAATTCCCAAATAACCCAAATAGCTGGGTTTAATTTTAGTGTTTTTCACATTGCTGATAAAAAACATGTGCTAGCAGATAAATTTAGTAGACTGAATGGAGCAGATAAAGAACTGATACACAAAGGTCCGCTAAAGAATCTGGAAGATTCTCCCGATATTTTAGTCCAGCAAGTTTTGGAAGCACAAGAATTGCATTTCTTCACGGTCATATTGGTTAGGAAACCAGACCATGCTTGCAAAAATAATAGTCATCGTTCGATTAATTACTGAAAGATACATATGGCAGAATATGTCCCAAGACATAGTCTGCGCCAAGTGCCAAAACTTACAGGTCTAACGACATACCAGACATAAATTGAAATGCTATGCATTATACCAACAGTTAGGTCAATACTAAATATAATCAATTGCTAGTCATGGTTCTCATTTTGCATAATGTTACACTCAAATTATACCTTAATTTTTCCTATTGTCAATGATGAATCTATAACTTTTTATATAATCAATTATTGTATAAATGCGATTAATTAAAAAGACCGTTTATCCTTTATCATAATAATTGTATCAAAATTGATATAACGTATGCAGTTATATTGCTGCTGAAATTTCTGATGATAATATATCGTACATCATAACTAGAGAGATTTAATTATCTATATGAGACTAATTGCATATATTTATTTGATTTGCTCTCTTTTTTATATTGTACAGTTTCCAATATTATTATCTATTTGATGGAACATGTGTGGTTTGAATCCAAAAAACCGAGATAAGTAATATCGGCATAACAAC
Source organism: Eudiplozoon nipponicum (assembly GCA_029291075.1). Classification (NCBI taxonomy): domain Eukaryota; kingdom Metazoa; phylum Platyhelminthes; class Monogenea; order Mazocraeidea; family Diplozoidae; genus Eudiplozoon; species Eudiplozoon nipponicum. Next base: position 2,657 of record JAQBSW010012461.1, on the reverse strand, counting down.
CGGAGAATTCAAATATATGAATATTGACATTGCCGAGATTCCAGAAGCCAACGGTCAAAAATAATTGCATAAATGGTCGATCGTTTCATTCATCAATTTGAAGTACCGGTTTTGAAGGACATGACTGTGCAAGAAGTTTTGTCTTATTTCCTACATAATTGTGTGTCGCAATATGGTGTAACGCTAAGTGTCACTATAAGATCAAGACAGTCAATTTATTTCAGAGCTTCCCATAAGATCTCACAATATCATGAGAATAAATATACGGAATAAAAGTGCGTAAAATATGCGAACAAAAGGTATGGTAGAACGTCTGCTTTGTGAATTAAAAGCTGCGTTGAAGCATATTAGTTTTATGAGTGTGTACACAATCTTCTATAGAATTGCTCGCCATGCACAACAGATATAGGGCACATATAGGAACCTAAGTATAATTTGTATATAGAGAAATTTTAAGGCTCCATGGAGATTTTCTAGTAGACACCAAAACTTGTCTTTATTTGGATTATGGTTACAGAGAGGGTATGTTAGAGCACTTACAGATAATATGTCGTTAATATCAAACAAAGACGTGAAAAAGTGTAATCAAGAGATGTGTATCCACTGATTTGAGGTCGGCGTCGCGTATTTATGTAGCTAACGAAAATGAGAAAAAGTTGCTAGACTCAATTTTCAAGAGGCTATAAATGGTCAAGAGGATGACGGACAAAAATATCGTCATAATAGTAAATGACAAGGAATATAGTGTGAATTTGTGTTTAACATGGAGTCTAATTTGAAGTTCGAGGACATTGATAGCATGGTCCAAGCATTCGCAAGTATGAATCTGATAAATTTCGAAAGTAATATTGATCCATTAAACTCCAGTTTGTGTAAAGATCAGCAAACACCAGACTTCTACAGATACACTAAGACTGGATATTGACTAGGCATCTTTGAGACTTTCATTAGTTAATAGGGCAAGAGCCTCCAAACCGGTTTTAATAAAGCTAAAAGAAAGACCGCTGAACATGCAAATTTTAGAGATAAAAATGTAAAGAAGGTAACTTGAGCATTTTAAAAAGATTTTATTAGAACGGAAAATATTTTCCTTCAGAGAATTCTAGCGAAAGCAACAATAGCTAAATCGGTAAAGTAAGACATAGTGAAAGACAACCCTAAGAATGGAACAAATGCAATAATTGAAACGAAGCACTGCAGCAAACAAAGATATTTAGCTTCAACGTGTGACCCAAAATACGGCGGATCCACGGCAACATTGACGATAAATGTTGTCAACATAATTGGAAGGAGTAAAATGATAGTATGAAGAGGTTTCAGTCTTATTAGCTCAAGATAGCCACATAGATGCCAAGTCCGATCCAGTTTTAGTGTGCGTATAGGAGTCTATTAAGATGGTTTTTTATTTTTGAACCAAATTAAAAGTTTTTCCTCAAAATTTAAGATAATCCTTCATGTTAATCACAACAAAACTACACTCAAATAAATAACCTGTTATCGTTGTGACAGAAGTTTATTGTGAAAATCAAATTTGTAATAAGAAACCAGAAATTTGTTACAAGTTAACAGAGAAGATCATTTTGCGTTCAACACAAGGTAAAGAAAACTCAAAACTCAAAAATAATCATTTCTTTCATAGTTTACCTTAGCTTCGTCGTTATTTGTTTGTTAAAATAACTATGTAATGATTGTTTACAGTAAAGTCTATGTCTGTATAGAAACAAAATTTGTAAGCAGTGGCCTGAAAAAGTCTTTGTCGAAGGAAATATCTTCCTATACATGTAGAAAAACAGAGGATTTTAAAATCGATTGAATCTTTAGAATAGAATAGAATAGAATATCTTTATTTGGATTCAAACCACACATATTCCATCGACTAATAAAATTGTAAAATGTACAATATATATTTAAAAAATTATCACATCACATATAATTGTGAAATTAGTCATATATAGATAAGTATATCTCACTAGTTGTACTATACAACAAATCAATAACAGAAAGATCGGTTGTAGAGAATTATAGATACATTATCAAAATAGGAACAATTAAGGTATAATTCGAGTGAAACATTATGCAAAAATTTGAGAACCATGACTAGCAATAGGTGTATGTATTGTTGACTAACATGATGATATAATAAACAGCATTTCAATTATGATAAAACAAAACTTGGAAATGAAAATCTCAAGAAAATCTGTTTCCGATAACAATTATGCTTGTCTTTTATTCAACTATGAGAAAGTATTATCATAATCAATATAAAAAATATCAGCAGTACTGTAGACTCTTTCAAGTTCAGTAGATAATAATTTAAAAGACATCTTAGACGGAGGCAATTCTCTAAGCCCCTTTGGCAATTGGTTATAAATTTTGTAGATTTTCGAGAAAGAGAATAACTTGCTCGCAACATTCCCCACCAAAGGAGGAGATATTGCCAAATGCCCAGATCTAGTTCCAACTTCATGACTCTTTCTTATCGGAGTCATATAGGCACCAGTACACTGGTTCAGATGGAAAACTTTTATGCAATAGCACATCCTCCGAAACCACAAAGATTGCAATGACACAAACTGTAATCTAGAGGCGTATATAGTGCAGTAGATAGGACTAATTTGTTTTACAACTTTTCTTTGTACAGCTTCTATCTTATTGGA
>JAQBSW010012460.1:0-16728 GCA_029291075.1 Eudiplozoon nipponicum | reverse complement strand
TGTCCTCTCACTCTCGCCTCCTCGTATACCATCGAACAGATATCCTCCAAATTTCTAAAGCGAGTCTTCCCCAAATGCCAAAATTATCGGGAACGCCTACTCCTGGCAAATCTTCTACCGCTTTCATTTACCCGTCACCTTCGAGTCATTTCTTTTATCCATAAGATCACAATTTGCTTACCACTCCAACTTTGCTCCTACAAGTCACCACTACACCACACGTTCTAGCAACTCTTCTATCCAAACTAACCATACCCCCACTATATTTCAAAAAATCTATCTCTTCTCCAAAGCCACTAGTGTCTTCAACGCTCTTCCCACGGACATAAAACTCCTACCCCAGCACGAATTCAAAAAGGTAACATCAGTACTTCTTCAACAAATTTCTTTGTGATACGACCGATTTGAAACGAAACTGGTTCCTTCTCAATCCATAACATTTACTCCACCCTATCTTCTTACCTCTCTTGTCTTATTATTTTTTCTTCAAGATTCACTAATACCACCTCTCAGCCCATTCCTAACCCCATTATATCCACGTTGCGGATACTCTACTACATTTTGCTCATCCAACTCTTTTCTTTCTTTCTTGTTTCAGCGGAGGACCGGAAACCCAACAGCCCTACCGATCCACCAACGGTTCGCTTCGGACTTCGACTCTCCCTGGTCTTATTTTAATCTCGATCACGTTCTACAGATGCCTGCGATCCTTGCAAGACTCGCTCGCCTCAATCCTGCCCACTCCATCAATTCATTCGTCACGACAACGGACTCCAACGGTCGACGTCTACCTCCGGGCCGCCATCTTTTTATCTTCATCTTCGCTTTCGATCTCACATTCACCTTGAAGATCTGATACTTCACGGACTATCTCCAATTGACCTTGTCTAGTCAAATGGAACTTCGTTTATATTTATTTTTCACCAGATTGAACTATCTTGATGTTAATGATAACTTTTCCTCCCATCCCCTGCTATTAAATACTTTGCTAGTCACAATTCCACTCACCTCCACATATCCTACCCTTGATTTGCTATTTAAATGATTGGGCCAGTTGGCCTTTGATGCCAAATAAATGTATTATTATTATTATTATTATAAGTGGCCTTACATAAATGGATTTATCTTTACGGAAATTATCGACTTCATAATAGGTGTGAAAGAAATGAAGCCAAATGCTTTCGGAAAACGATTGCAAATATTGAATTATTCACATATTTCTCATCTTATTTCTATTTGAGCAAACATTTTGTTGGGTATTTACTGGTTGATATAATCAGACGTAATTTGATACCTTCGAGATATCAATTGAAGTCTAGTTTGTATTTTATTCTCAATTGATATAATTACATTTAATGAGGACAAGAAGTATCGTTTAAATGGCATACATTTATTAACCAAGCGCAATTTTTTTGAATGTAAATGGTTTTATAAAATACGAACGTTTTTCACTGCAATTCACAATTAATCATTCTATGTTTTATGCATTATACGTGATAACGCTCATGCGGAACTGATTCTTTTAAAAGAGAACAATATTTCAGGACAAATTTATTAATAAATATCAAATATAAATGAACAGTTTTGTACTACATATGTATAAATAATTTTATTTAAAATGCATTCAGATAAAGTTTATTTCATTATTAATTAATTAACAGCCATTGTGTCTAAAAAGGAGCCGTTGATTAAATCACACTCTGCTATAACCGGTGAAAATAATGAAACGCCTATTCTAATGAAATTACTTGATCTGCGTTGTGACGAACGCAGCTTTCATTGTTCCAGTAGTTTTCATTTGGAAAGATATTTCGGCTAAACTTACCGTTCGCAAAAGAAATCTTCATTCAAGAAACATTTAGCCTGTTCTAATGGTTCAAATTTATTTCCGGACATTTTGCAAATAATTATTATAATCAAGGTTTCCGTCTTGATATAAAAACTTGGCCCATTAATTACTTACATATGTCAGTATAAACTAAGAATTGTATAGTGTAGAAAATGCGATTACTAGCCTGTGTTCCTCAATTGGCTATTCGTCAGTCAGGTTAATCTTCTTGTTGCTACGCTTCCAGTCATACGTAATCTTTTCTGCTGCACTAAATATCTACGCCTGTAGTCTGACCTACGATTACTAGGCTGTGTTCCTAAATTGGCTATTCATGAGTCAGGCCAATCTTCTTGTTGCTACGCATCCAGTCATACGTAATCTTTTCATGGCACTAAATATCTACGCCTGTAGTCTGACATGCGATTACTAGCCTGTGTTCCTAAATTGGCTATTCATGAGTCAGGCCAATCTTCTTGTTGCTACGCATCCAGTCATACGTAATCTTTTCTGCTGCACTAAATATCTTCGCCTGTAGTCTGACCTGCGATTACTAGCCTGTGTTCCTAAATTGGCTATTCATGAGTCAGGCCAACCATCTTGTTGCTACGCATCCAGTCATACGTAATCTTTTCTGCTGCACTAAATATCTTCGCCTGTAGTCTGATCTGCGTTTACTAGCGTGTGTTCCTAAATTGGTTATTCATGAGTCAGGCCAATCTTCTTGTTGCTACGCATCCAGTCATACGTAATCTTTTCTGCTGCACTAAATATCTTCGCCTGTAGTCTGACCTGCGATTACTAGCCTGTGTTCCTATATTGGTTATTCATCAGTCAGGCCATTCTTCTTGTTTCTACGCATCCAGTCATACGTAATCTATTCTGCTGCACTAAATATTTACGCCTGTTCTTATCTGCGATTACTAGCCTGTGTTCCTAAATTGGCTATTCATGAGTCAGGCCAATCTTCTTGTTGCTACGCATCCAGTCATACGTAATCTTTTCTGCTGCACTAAATATCTACGCCTGTAGTCTGACCTGCGATTACTAGCCTGTGTTCCTAAATTGGCTATTCATGAGTCAGGCCAATCTTCTTGTTGCTACGCATCCAGTCATACGTAATCTTTTCTGCTGCACTAAATATCTTCTCCTGTAGTCTGACGTGCGATTACTAGCCTGTGTTCCTAAATTGGCTATTCATCAGTCAGGCCAATCTTCTTGTTGCTACGCATCCAGTCATACGTAATCTTTTCTGCTGCACTAAATATCTACGCCTGTAGTCTGACCTGCGATTACTAGCCTGTGGTCCTAAATTGGTTATTCATCAGTCAGGCCAATCTTCTTGTTGCTACGCATCCAGTCATACGTAATCTTTTCTGCTGCACTAAATATCTACGCCAGTAGTCTGACCTGCGATTACTAGCCTGTGTTCCTAAATTGGCTATTCATGAGTCTGGCCAATCTTCTTGTTGCTACGCATCCAGTCATACGTAATCTTTTCTGCTGCACTAAATATCTTCGCCTGTAGTCTGACCTGTGATTACTAGCCTGTGTTCCTATATTGGTTATTCATCAGTCAGGCCAATCTTCTTGTTGCTACGCATCCAGTCATACGTAATCTTTTCTGCTGCACTAAATATCTACGCCTGTAGTCTGACCTGCGATTACTAGCCTGTGTTCCTAAATTGGTTATTCATCAGTCAGGCCAATCTTCTTGTTGCTACGCATCCAGTCATACGTAATCTTTTCTGCTGCACTAAATATCTACGCCTGTAGTCTGACCTGCGATTACTAGCCTGTGTTCCTAAATTGGCTATTCATGAGTCAGGCCAATCTTCTTGTTGCTACGCATCCAGTCATACGTAATCTTTTCTGCTGCACTAAATATCTACGCCTGTAGTCTGACCTGTGATTACTAGCCTGTGTTCCTAAATTGGTTATTCATGAGTCAGGCCAATCTTCTTGTTGCTACGCATTCAGTTATACGTAATCTTTTCTGCTGCACTAAATATCTACGCCTGTAGTCTGACCTGCGATTACTAGCCTGTGTTTCTAAATTGGTTATTCATCAGTCAGGCCAATCTTCTTGTTGCTACGCATCCAGTCATACGTAATCTTTTCTGCTGCACTAAATATCTACGCCTGTAGTCTTATCTGCGATTACTAGCCTGTGTTCCTAAATTGGCTATTCATGAGTCTGGCCAATCTTCTTGTTGCTACACATCCAGTCATACGTAATCTTTTCTGCTGCACTAAATATCTTCGCCTGTAGTCTGACCTGCGATTACTAGCCTGTGTTCCTAAATTGGCTATTCATCAGTAAGGCCAATCTTCTTGTTGCTACGCATCCAGTCATACGTAATTGATCATTCATTAATCGGATTTGCATGTATGCCTGTTATCTCGGAGTTTTTGCAGACCTTCAGCAAAACTAGTCAAGTCGATCGAATTGAAATTAACACATCCTGTTTCGTCAGCTCGACGCTTTCATTCTGCAACTGCTCACAGGATCACTAGCCAACGATCAGGACACAAAAGGCCAGTGTCTAGAAGAATTTATGGACATCGTCTCTGCCCAGACTCACAAATTCACTCGCCTTTTGCCAGTGAATTATTCCCTGACTCTATTAAGGACTACAACGGTACTGCTCTCCTATTTCCTTTTGGCTTATAAGTAACGTTGCACGGTACTCTGGCCGAAGCGTTACATTGGTATACGTTGCATAAACCAAAGTGCGTGTTAGTGTTTGTGTAAAGGACAAATTCGTTTTGATAACCTTTTCAACTTGACTTAAATCGGCTTTTTCATATATATATATATATATATATATATATATTACACAACTAATACAATTAAACAATAATTGATTGCGCGGATGGTGGTAACAATTCTTTAAATCAAGTTTACGAGCTTGAAGTAAACACCAATCCCCTTGAATTTAATCAGTCGTCACAGCATCAAACTACCGCCAGTTGCAATGCTTTGACGCGTTTCGACCTTCCATGATCATCATCAGAGTACGACGGCAAACCGATTAGCGAGGATCAAATCGCATCACATATATACTGAAAGCAAAATTAGATATGCTGGCTCTGCACTTGTAGTAGGTCTTGAAACGCGTACAGTGTACGTAACTGGCGGTAGTATTGTTATGTTATTCAACGACTGGTTATATACAATGTGATTGGCGTTTACTTTAGCCTCGCAAACTTGATTTGAAGAATTGTTATCACCACCCGCAGAATCAATTATTGTTTAATTGTCATTGTCTATAATTTTGTGTGTGGCGAAAGCTGCAAACAGTTAATGTTAGTGACTGCATAGAAATTGTGCAGCCGACATTTCCAGTCACGTAAAATGTATGCAAGACTACTGGAGGTGAGAGCCGTATATCTAATATTTTCCCCCATATATATGCAATGCGGTTTCATCCTCGCTAGTCAGTTTGCCGTCGTACTCTGATGATGATCATGGAAGGTCGAAACGCGTCAGTGCGTTGCGACTGGCGGTAGTTTTGCTATGTTGTTCGACGACTGGTTAAATACAATGGGATTGGTGCTTACTTCAATCTCGCAAAATGATTAAAAGAACTGTTACCACCAGTCAATTTGCCGTCGTACTCTGATGATGATGATGGAAGGTCGAAACGCGTCAGTACGTGCGACTGACGGTAGTTTTGTTATTTTGTTCAACGACTGGTTATATACAATGGGATTGTTGTTAACTTCAATTTCACTGACTTGATTCAAAGCATTTATTATTGCCTTATAATTATTAATTAAAGCCACATCAATAAAAGTAGAACAATAAATATTTTGATAATTTCTATATTATCTCAAACCGCAGGATTGTGGTTTGGTTTGAATATGAATAGACGATGCCCACAGAATTTATTTATCTTATTTGCATATTGAGAACTTCTGGGATTAAAATCTTCAATAAAAATTCCGCTCTACATGAAACTGAATAATTGTAAGTTCCCCCCGAAATAGCTAAAAACTATCACCGCGATAGTGAACAAGCAACGACCATAAGAGACACGAATTCACAGTTATATTCGCTGCAGGAATATTTTACTGGAAATTCCTAAATCTCATGCACATTCGTTTCGTGCTTATTGGCGACTCATCAGTAAGAGCCGGTATTACGCCCTTTAACTACTATATATTTAGTAGAAGAATGTGGAATAATAGGACGGTACAATCTCCTAAGAATAATATTCCACATTCTTCTACTAAATATATAGTGGTTAAAGGGCGTAATACCGGCTCCTACTGATGAGTCGCCTATGTGCATGAGATTATACTTTCCGTTCATGCTGCCTTTGGTTTATCCTTCTGGTCACAACTGTTAGCACGAAACGAATGTGCATGAGATTATACTTTCCGTTCATGCTGCCTTTGGTTTATCCTTCTGGTCACAACTGAACTAATTTGTTACTAGGTTCGCAAAACCTAATACATACTTGCATATATATTAGGTCTTCGCAACAAACAGTATTTAAGTCCTCAATCTGTCAACTAAACTCGGAATTCTTTAAATCAAGTTTGCGAGCTTGAAGTAAACACTAATCCCATTGTATTTAACCAGTCGTCGAACAACATAACAAAACTACCGCCAGCTGCAACGCATTGACGCGTTTCGACCTTCCTTGATCATCATCGGAGAACGACGGCAAACTGACTATCGAGGATCAAACCGCATTGAATATATATGGAAATCAAATTTAGATATGCGGCTCTCACCTGTAGCAGTCTTGCATACATTGAACTTGACTGGAAATGTCGGCTGGCGCAATGGATAACGCGTCGGCCTACGGAGCCGAAGATTCCAGGTTCGAATCCTGGCGCAGTCGAATTCTTAGTTCAATTTATGCAAGACTGCTACAGATGAGAGCCGCATATGTAAATGTGATTGCCATATTTATTCAATGCGGTTTGATCCTCGATAGTCAGTTTGCCGTTGTACTCTGGTGATGATCAAGGAAGGTCGAAACGCGTCAATGCGTTGCGGCTGGCGATAGTTTTGTTATTTTGTTCGACGTCCGGCTAAATACAATGGGATTGGTGTTTACTTCAAGCTCGCAAACTTGATTTACAGAATTGTTACCACCACCCGCGCAATCAATTATTGTTAAACTCTGAATTATTAGATATTACTTGTGACCGAGAGCTAATATATATGCAGTCATGTATTAGGCGTTACGCACCTAGTAACAAATTAGTTAAAATATGACCATAAGTATAAACTAAAGACAGCATGAACGGAAAGTATAATATTGTGCACATTCGTTACATTCTTACTGCCCATCCATAAATAGGAGCAGGTATAACGTCCTTTACCCACTATATATTTGTGGGAGTAAAATGGAAAAATAGCACGCTACAATCTCCTACACGATAGTGTAAACCTGCAGTAGTGAAGCTAACTTCATATAAAGTCTTCGACAATGCGACTTCGACGCTAACTCACTCTATATATTATATATACCGAGACTGTAAAGGATACTAACACTATGGCTATTGTGTCAGTACCCGATGGGAGCATTATGGTACCGAAAGGGTACATGGTACTAACACTATGGTAACCGAGTCGGTACATGGTACCAACACGATGGATTTCAATGCATGTTAAATTTCACCAAAATTGAGAATTACAACTATTTCTGAACAACTGTTACTCCAGTAAATCCATCCACGTTGGCTTTGATCGATATCAGTAATCAAATATTTGCAATTCTAAATTTTGTTGAATTTTAGCATATATCGAAATCCGTCGTGTTGGTATCATGTACCGACTCGGCGACCAGTGTTTATACTATGTACCTGTTCGGTATCATAATGTTGGTGTAGGGTACTGTCAAATTAGCAATAATGTTGATACCCAATACATGGTCGGTGTATATTATTTATAGTGATTTAGCTTTGAAGTCGCATTGCTGAAGATTTTATTTTATGTTAGCCACACTACTGTATGTTTACAAATTCGTATAGGAGATTGCCCCGTTTAACTGTCCCACATTCCTCATCCAAATTTCTAGTGGGTATAAGGCGCAGTACCGACTCCTACTGATGAGTCGCCAGTAAGCATGAAACGAATGTACACATGAGATTATACCTTTCGTTCAATCTGTAATTGGTTTATCCTTCTGGTCATATTTGGACTAATTTGTTACTAGATGCGCAATATCTAATACATAATAACATGTGAATAGTTTGAAAATGTTCAGATGTGGCTATATCAGCAAGTTTTCGCTCAGTTACGTCTGGCGTTTCCCTATGTTTGGTGATTGCACACCACTGGCAGTGTTAGCACATGAATGACACAGAGATGTCGGACAAATACTGTCAAATATTCTAAGACATAATCTGTTGATATTCACACGAGAAAAGTTTGGAGACAACAACGGTTCATCTGATTGGTGTTCTTAATTAGGTTAGCCACTTGAAAGAACTTACTGGACACCTGAGATTTTAAGACTTTGAACTATGCAGTGAGTCTTTCGTGTATTTACTGCATTAACCTGGAATTCTGGCGACTTATATTTAGCCAAATAGTACATTTCCAAACATTACTTCATGCGAACTGCTAGCTGGTATATACTCGTTCTGTTATCGTGAAGATGACACTTTAAAATGATTTGGCGCAGGCAGAACTGAGGGAAATGCGGTCTAATTTCAAAAAAATTATTATACGCCATCTTTCAATAAAACAAAAAAATATTTAAAATTTGAATGGGGTAGTCTTATGTCACATGGAAGAATAATTGCATTGAAGAATATTCTTCTCTTGTAAGCCAATCTTGAGTAAACAAAAAAATATTATCTCCCTCGCAGCTGATTGGGAAATGGAAAAATTGCAAATAAAATTTTTCTATCAAATTTTTGAGACAAGCATGGGAATGAAAATTTGCTGTTTTTAACGGGTGTGTGATTCTATACACGTCAGCATTTCAAGGGATGCGAGGTACGCACTGTATTGATGCATTTGGAGGTTTTGATGAATTTGATTTATAAAATGAAGATATTTTAACCACTGGATCCTTGGTGCGTCCAGTTGACTCTATGCACAGATGTTTTACTAAATTTCTTCCACACTTTTTGTGCTTGTAATCAAGTTTCGAGTATGATAAAAAATTTTCTAAAAAAGTATCTCAATGTGTAGATTCCTTAGAGATTCACCAATTTAGTATCCCACACACAAATGTAAAAATCCATATCGGAGGAGAAAAAATTAATATCCCAGAATGAACAGATAATTAAATAATTTATCCGATTGAGAAAATATATACATGTTAATTCTCTTGCGCGCGCCAATTATAAAATCATCTTCTATTCTAGTGAATATAAATCTAAGTTCTAGACTGATTAATACTATCAGATGTAATGTAATTCCTTTAGTTTAGACGGGATATCAATTGAGAGTTAGTTTTTATTTTATAATTAATTCATATAATCCTATTTGGTCAGAACACTGTGTTGAAATGACTTTAAGTAAAATAAATATGTTTCCTTCTTTCTGAATGGGTTTGTTTAGCACGAACACGCTTCAATGAAATCTACGACTTTTCTTTCTGTCGCACACAGTAGACGCGTCAATATGCTTAAATGACTTACTCATTCAAACAAGTACAGAACTTCAGAAACAAATGCTCCTAAAACACAAAATTCAGATAGACATTCCGAAATTAATATTTGTGAATAATTTCATTACAAGTGCATTAAAATTTTATGAAAAACTAATGCTTATCAAATTGGAAATGAAATTGCCTACAAAAGAGCAAATATTTCCGATTCGAATATTTGTGTGATTTTGGCATTCTTTAGTAAATCCATGTTGACTTTTAACGAAGTCTGTTGCGAAAAAAGAATATAGATTATCTAGTATTTTTTACTCGAATTTCTTCAAGCAAAACAGGTTTGTAGTGTTTTATTTATAATCATAAACTTACGTTAGCCTGCTAACTTTGGACAATGAATATACCTTATCTATTTTGAAATACTGTATAATATTGTACCATTCATAAAATGCTTTTTTAAATAAATGAGCAGGGCGAATTAAAAAAATATGTAAAATCAAGCATATATTGATTAATAATCATAAATTATCATTTGTCATTTAAAATTTCATTTTCAATTTTGAGATTACTAACGCCTATCAGCCAAATACTGGTTTCAGTTCCATATTATATAAAGGATCCTGTGAAGCAACAATAATGTTTAAATTCTGAACATTGTACAAAAGTCTACCAATCAGTTCCACTACCGCAGTATAAATTCATAATTAAACAGTAATTGATTGCGCGGGTGGTGGTAATAATTCTTTAAATCAAGTTTGCAAGCATGAAACAACCACCAGTCCCATTGTATTTAACCAATCGTCGAACAACATAGAAACCTACCGCCAGTCCTTCCATGATCATCATCAGAATACGACGGAGAAAAATAAGATATCGGGCACTCACCTCTAATAGTCTTGCTGCAAAAATTTAACGTTTGGGACTGCATAGACAATGTGCAGCCGACATTTCTAGACAAGTACAAGTTATGCAAGATTATTAGAGGTGAGAGCCGCATATCTAATTTTGCTTTCCATATATATACAATACGGTTTGATCCTCGCTAGTCAGTTTGCTGTCGTACTCTGGTGATCATCATCATGGAATGTCGAAACGCGCGAGTGTTTGCGAATGACAGTAGTTTTACGATGTTGTTCGACAACTGGTTAAATACAATGGGATTGGTGTTTACTTCAAACTCGCAAACTTTATTTAAAGAATAAACTCATAATATTCGATTCATTGTTTGATTATAACAATTTCGGTTGTATTTGCCATGATCAACTAGAAGATTTAGCCCATTCTTTTAATACTTTCTGACTCTGCCGATATAATGTATATAATAATATATGAAGTGGTCAAAGACAGTTGAACCGCCGATAGTTGATTCATAATCAATAAGCCATTCCGTCCTCATGGTTTATTTTATACACTGCAGAACTATGTCTATCCAATCCGGCTAGAACAACTGATCCAGTCTCAATAAAGAAGTATGGATTCGGTGGCGTCTTTATTAATTTAATTTAAAAACCGAAATTTATAAATATTGTTGACTTATATAGCCTCATTATATACTTATTCACAAATTAGTACAATAACGATGTATAAAATACTATCAAAATGTAAAAATAAGCCATTTTCAATGTCACAAATATCAAGGAATCACTTATATAAAAGTGCAAATAATTTATACATGTATTACAAATTTCTCGTAGTAAAACATAATTTCACACTACAATTGTTATGGCTTGGTAGTCTAAATGAAACGTAAATATTGCTAACCAGGTTCTGAATAGTTCAAATATTAAGACCGCAAATTATCTGCATATAAGCAAAAGTCATACTGAATGAAAGATTTAACACTAAACGGTCTTAATGAAACCGAACAATATAAATTATAATGACTAAACAGTCACTCTGTCAGCTAAGTATCTAAAATATTGGGCAATAATTTAACCAGGCGGTCAATACTTTCTAGATGTATCAATAAACCGTAACCACAATCGTGCGAAAATCCTGATATGCTGTTGTGCTAAGCTAGCTATAAGCAAGGGCTCACCTCCATTGGCCATCCTGATTAGCCCACCTCATCGATGGTCAATATGTAGGTCAACACTTACCTGTGCCCGAGCCGGTAGCATCAATGTTCAATAACCTGCTGGTCAATTCTCAAATTAGATTCATCTTATCATCAATTAACGCACGGTTATTAGCTTCACCATCGCATATAAAGCACCTAGACAGCCACCTTGTTGTCGCTGTTTGTCTCTTCTCAAATTGATGGTGGACGGTTGTCAAATTCATTGCCGAATACACCATACCATTACCAACCATCAGATTTGTGCTTCTTCTCTCACCATCTAAGATCCATCAAGTCTTAGAAAATGGTTATTCACTTTACCATCGGGTGGACAATTACCACCCACCATAGTAATGATACGTGTACCTCTCAACAAGGAAAACATCAATCGGACAGTTGCTAGCCTCACCGCTTTGTGCACCATACAAATAACAGCAACAACAAAAACAACAGAATTTGTGCTGCGTCTCTTTTGGACGACGAGTAAATATCAATCACGACAAGAAGAACGCCAATTAGTTTAGCATATAATTTCAAAACCAAACCCTAGGGTTATGCTGCATTTCTTTTTAATAAAGTGTTATCAGTAAAATACGAATATTGGGTTATTAGCTTTTCGTATAAAACACCAATTCCAATCATCAGGGTTCGGCTGCATCTAGTTTCTACAATCATCGAATAAGCTTAAATCATGTCGTGTTATTAGCTTCCCGTATAAAACTATCACAGAGATCGTTCGGCTCGTTTCCCCGCAACGGTGATTTATTATCCATATTTAGCAAATTACTATTTACTTCTTTGCTGCATATAAAACACCAATAGCAACCATCATGGGTGAGCTGACTCCTTTACAACAAAGTGAAGCAAACCAAACACAAAACAGAACGAGAACTGCAGCAAAACTATTGCACGATTTCGAAGCTGCTCTCTTACGATCCAGTCTTCGCCCCCATTGTAGTGGCCAATGCCTGTTGAACCATCACAGGTGACTCTATCATCTTTTAGCCGTTCCGTCCTTATAGTCTATCTTCCATACGACAGACACATTCCTGCCTACAATTTTAGGCTAGAACGACGGTCCCAGTGCTAATGAAGAGTGGGAAACCTGTTAATGGCTATATTAATAGGATTTAACGACTGACATATAGAATATTGTCGGTTTATATAGCCCGACTATGTATTTAGTTACAAATTAATTCAATAAACTGTGTATAGAATCTGGTACTCTAACCAATGTTCGTTTAATTGTATAAATGTTCATTTCAATACCACTTCCCCATGTAGTGTGGTGTCTGTTCAGTAATGACAGATTGGGGATGGTTAGTTGGAACTTTGGGTCTAAATGGATGCCATATGAGCTCCACCTAAAGGAAAAATAGACTAACCAAGTTACATTAGTTAGTATATAACTGAAAATTGTGTGCAGTGTAGTGTGCGGCAGGATGGCTCAGTGGTTAGAGCACCAGATTCAGAAGCAGACGTGCCCAGGTTCGAGTCCTGTCCGCGGCAAATTCTGGCCAGTACATGATGAGTTCCCAATAAGGACGAAACCGGTCTACTGGATGAATTGCCATTTCTACACTTAACAATTCTTAGTTTATACTGACATATGTAAGTAGTTAATGGGTCAGGTGCTAATATCAAACTCGCAACCTTGACTATAATATTTATTGCTAGCTTGTTTCTGAGCGATCCAATCAATAAGCACACATACATTCAATTGAAATTCAAACAGGACAGATGATTAAAGTGCGGGCGTTCTTAATAAAACCGATAAAATTTACATGATAATGATTAACTAAACACTCATTTAGCTTACAACTAAACAGCAATACGCTAATTTAGCCAGGCAGTCAACTGTTTCAAGCTACACTGCCACACTTCTCTATAAGAACAAGCAGTTGACACACAGTGTTCTGTCACATGCTGTAAATTTAGTGTACACAAGTCTACGAAAGGTTTGCTATTGTTTTTGTTTCATATGTAAGGTTGTTAAAATCAAAAACTTATCTGTGCTAGCCATGGTTAATAAGTGCGAAATAGAATTTCTGTACGAGTTACCTATCTGCTTGTTACCAACTTTTACCAGTGTTTAATGCAGTGTCGTCGCCATCTGTGACAAAATTGCAATTTGCGTAATTATTTGACATATTTTAATTTTTTATCGTCCTTTTAATTTATTTTTTGGCTTCCCTACGAAACTTTAGACACCATTAATATACACTAGAACATTCATTTTCAGACTTTTTTATCCAAAGCCAAGGAAAACATATATATATATTTTAAATATCATATCCAATAGGTAATAATTCATATCTTAAATTCCATTTCACCTAGTATATTTTATTTTATGTTTTATCGAATTAGAAAACACATTTAATTAATAAATTGACTCTTTGCATTTCCACGTTTTGCTTACGCGTGTTGTAGCATGGCACTAACAGTTTCAAAAAGATCCGACTGATTAACCTTGTTTTGTCTTCGATCAGGCTGGGTGCGCCATATAACCTACCTGGCTAAACTCATATCATTTGCAAGTATGTATTAGGTGTTGCGAACCTAGTAACAAATTAGTTCAGTTGTGACCAGAAGGATAAACCAAAGGCAGCATGAACGGAAAGATAATCTCATGCACATTAGTTTCGTGCTTACTGGCGACTCATCAGTAGGAGCCGGTAATACGCCCTTTAACCACTATATATTTGGTCAAAGAATGTTGAATAATAGGACGGTATAACTACTGATGAGTTGCCAGTAAGCACGAAACGAATGTGCATGAGATTACACTTTCCGTTCATGCTGCCTTTGGTTAATCCTTCTGGTCACAACTGAACTAATTTGTTTGAAATTGTTGATAAATGTGTACTTGATGAAAAGATTAGATTAGTAAGCTTAGATGTAGTATCTATGTACACGAATATACCGGTACCTGAGGCTCTGGATTGTTTTCGACGTTTTCTATTTGATTTTCCCTTAACGTTAGAAGGAAACAAAATGACGATTGGACACGTAATGGGGTTGATGTTTATTTGTCTGTCCTCAATTTATTTTATATATCGGAAAGAATTTTATAAACAAATTAGAGATGTTTCAATGGGACAAACTTTGTCGGTCCCAATAGCTAATATGTTTATGCATTAGTTGTAAAATAATCTTTTGTATAAGACTCCACTGATACCAAAATTGTACATACGTTACTTGGATGACATATAAATTATCTGGAACCATGGGGATAATGAAATGGTAATTTTTTTAAAATTTAGCTAATCGAACGAGCGAACTACAATTTTGCTTTAGAAAGGGAATCATCAGGGAAATTAACATTTTTGGATGTAAAATTAATCAGAAATGGTCAGAAATTGGGAAGAGATAATTAAAGGAAGGATACTTATTCAGGAGTTTCAATTAATCTAGGTTTGTAAAAACAATCTTCATTCAATAAACATTTAGGCTTGGTGTGTATACGTCCCTTTCTTCCGAAAGCTTCAACTTTGTTCATACTAATCATTGGAAATGCGGTGTTACGTAATCTTTGTTTACTGGCAACGTTTCAGAACTCCAATACCCGTTCCATCATCAGGCCAATAGTCACATATATACACAGCACAATACTCACAATAGCAGATTTAAGCAAATGTGGTAACCTCGTTAAGAAACCGTTCTATTAATATTCTATTTTTTTGACCCGCCAATTGTTTTAAACAAAGAATCTGTCTAATTAACTAAAATCAATACATGCATATGCCTAGCGCACATGAAAACCCTCACTAGACAACTGAATCAATATATATATCCGCATCTATCTGCAATTAGCAGACCAATCCTTGTATATAATTGCAGCTATCTCAAATTACCGGTATAGATAATCTCATCTCTTTTGCAGAATGTTGTAGGGGAGAGAAAGAGTCTCGAATGTTTTTTGTTATAACTGTAGTGTTGTGATGTCATGGTAATCAAAGTTAGAAATTCCAAAACTGATAAAACGAAAACTTCGAATGTCAGACACTGTGTTTTCTCTTGAGCGAGGAACTCTAATGTATGCATTTGCGTATGAGGTATTGCACACCTAGTAACAAATTAGTTCAAATATGACGCGAGTTACGTAGATGGAAAGAGAGTGAATGTCAGAGCGACGCTTAGATCAAGAATAAAGAGAGAAAGGATGAGATAGTATGGACAAACTAATGGTCTTCAAAACGAGTAGTAAGAACGCTGCGAAGTGAAACAACTCATAGAAATATTTGCATATGAATATATGTCCATATAACTAAAATAAATCCTTATATATATATATATATATATATATATATATATATATATATATATATATATATATATATATATATATATATATACCTAAAGACAATTGCTAGCTGTTCACCATGAATATTTTATGTTATTATTATTATTCATTTATTACGTTATTCACAATTTATATAAATATATAAAATACATATAAATGTATTAATATATATATATATATAAGCATGCCTTATATAAATATATAAAATACATATAAATAGTATATAAACATATATATATATATATATATATATATATATATATATATATATATAAGCAACAGTGTGTGAGTCAAATTTCTAATCCTATATATATCTATTTAATTAATTGTTTGTTTTTTTATTCCTCTTCTTCTTCCAATTTAACAATTTAATCTAATCATTTATTTATTATTCCAATATTTATACCACCTTAAACATGAAGTCATATTTTTTTTTAAATTTGATTGCGGAGTGCCAGCTTGCATTATCCATATCGTGGCGTTTGCGCACGCGTGGTTCTAGCTTTGCACAAACAGTTTTCCCAAAGATCTGATGGTTCACAATTTCCATTTCCTTGTTTGTTCGCCCGGGCTGGGCTTGTATTCGTCCCAATGTAAATGCGGTTCTATCACATCTTTGTTTACTGGCGACGTTTCGGTGCCTAATTTCCAGCACCATCCTCAGGCAACTATACACAGTACAATACTCACCACATTTGCTTAAATCTGCTATTGTGAGTATTGTACTGTGTATAGTTGCCTGAGGATGGTACTGAAAATTAAGCACCGAAACGTCGCCAGTAAACGAAGATGTGATAGAACCGCATTTCCATTGGGACGAATTCAAACCCAGCCCGATCGAAGACAAAAAGGAAATGGAAATTGTGGTTAATCGGATCTTTGTAAAACTGTTCTTGCAAAGCTAGAACCCGCGTACGCAAAACGCGGCATTGGAAAATATAAAGACATATACCTATAC
>JAQBSW010012459.1:0-16735 GCA_029291075.1 Eudiplozoon nipponicum | reverse complement strand
CACTTAAATTACCCAAAGCAAACTTGTGGTTCTTTTCGCTGATAATTAAAAACAACAAAATGACGAGAAGATTACAAATTTTATTCACAAAGTAATCGGTGATGGAACCACGCAGTGTCCCGCTTATGCAATTCAGAAACTCAGATCAAAACTGTCTCATTTCTTTTCACAAGACAAGTCCAAAACTTCGACAATATGAACAAAAGAACTTCCAAAAAATTTTACAATATTTTTCAAAAATTACAATATTGTTTTACGAAACCAGCGATAACATCAAATGTCCAAAAATAAAAATTGATTTATTTTTATATGAGAGGTTAATTTCTGTCCGATAATTAATTTAACCTCTACATACTCCCTCATGTTTAAGATGATTAACCATACATGATGTAGTCTTCATTCTTCGGTTTCTTGATGACTCTTCCAGACCGAGTTTCAACAAGTTGTGCTGGTACTTCACCAGATTTCATATTCATATTGCATTGTTCTTGATTCTCAGTTGTCTTGGTTTTAATCTTTACTTCTTTACCATATTTATTCGACTCTTCATTTTTCTCACCAATTTCTGAGTCACATCTCGCCTCAACTTCTGGGTACTTCGGTGAATACTGTTCCTCAGTCTCCTCCTCCGTCCAAATAAACTGTGGAATACAGCGATCCAGTGTTACACATTCTACAGTGCCATTTACTTCTATAAATGCATTTTTCTCAGTCATATGATTGACTTTATATGGCCCCTTATAGAATGGAGTCAGACAATTCTGTCTGTTTTCGTTAGTTATGTATACATGCGATGCCAGCTTTAAATCTGAAGATACATAGCATTTGGACTTTGGACTTCTAGTTTTGGTTGGAGCTAAACGACTCATTTTATCTCTCAATGCTCCAACAAACCAATCTACTGAACTAGAGGCCCAATCGAGACAACTTGGAGCTTCTATTAGAATATCTCCAGGTAACCTCAGTGGCTCTCCATAAACAAGTTCTGCTATGGATGTTCCTAACTGAACTCTGTATCTGTTTCGCATTGCCAACAAAACTATGGGCAAATCATGTATCCAACTGGATCCACCGGTGCAGCGTAATGCAGCCTTCAGCTCCCTGTGCAGTCTCTCAACCATCCCATTGGCTCTGGGATTATAAGCACATGTGTGTCTTACTTGTATCCCCATTGTATTCAATGATCTGATAAACAGTTCAGACATAAACTGACTACCACGATCAGTAGTTACCCTTAGCGGTACACTATATCGCGACACCCAATTATGCAAGAACATAAGTAAGACCTCTTGAGCTGTCATGTCCTTCAGGATTGCTACCTCAAACTGACGACTGAATCGATCGACCATCGTGAGTAAATACTTTTGGCCGGAAATCTCAGGCATTTCTACTATATCAATATGAACATGCATGAAACGACCCGCTGGTATACCAATCGTTTTAATTTCAGTTTTGGTATGACGCCAAACTTTACAAGTTTGACACCGGGCACACAGAATAAACTGCTAGTAACTCCTTTCCAAGCGTATCATATCGCTTCTCGCGATCTTGGAGTTTCCGACTATAGAATCCAATCGGCTTGACTATACCATTTTCCCGTTGATGTAACACTGCTCCTATGGCTACATCAGAAGCATCTGTGACAAGCTCAAACGGCTTAGTCCAATCCACACGTGCTAATGTGGTTATTTGGCTTAACAGATCTTTGGCCCTCTGGAATTTTTCCTTGTCGTCTTGGCTAAAATTAATAGGCCAGGACTTCTTGATTGTGCTTCGTTCACGAACTAAATGTCGAGTTAGCGACCCCAAAATTCCAGCTAAACCTGGTATGAACCGACGATAGTAGCTAATCATGCCCAAAAATCTACGCAACTGGCGTACAGTTCTAGGTTCTGGCACATCCTTGATTGCTTGTACCTTGTCTTCCAAGGGCTTGATTCCATCCTTGGAAATGGTGTGTCCAAGATATTTTACGGTAGAGCAACCAATCCTACTCTTTTCTGGTTTCACTACCAATCCATAATGTTCCAGCTTAGACAAAACGATGTCCAAATGCTCCCGGTGTTCCTCCCTAGATTGACTATATATAATGATGTCATCTATATACACTCTAGCAAATGAACAGTCTTGAAGAACTTCCTCCGTCAGACGCTGGAATGTCTGACTTGCATTCTTCAACCCAAAAGGCATACATAAGAATTCATGCGATCCTCCTCCAGGGAATCGCACTGCTGTGAGCGGTATAGATTCTGCCTCCATAGGTACTTGATAGTACGCCTTCTGCAGATCTAACGTTGTATATACCTCATACCCCATTATATCCCTGAGCAAAGTACTCTGGTTCGGTAGAGGATACGAATCGCCTTTCGTTACCGAATTCAATAGACGATAGTTACCACAAACCCTCCATTGACCTGGTTCAGGTTTGGGAACAACCACTATTGGAGATGCAAAGTTGGAATTTGAACGCCTACAAATTCCTTCTTCTCTCAACCGCTTAAATTCTTCAATAGCAACCTGCTGCTTGTGTTGTGCTAACGGTTGAGACTTGGGCGAACAAGGTAGTGGCTCCACCAACTCGATTTGGTGTTCTATGCCTGTCTTTAAACCCTTGCGTTTAGCATTGAATGGCAGAAACACGGCCAGGTGTTTCTCGATGACATCCGCCAAGTCATCGGCGACGACGGGTCTGGGTAGTCTCACTGACCTAACTACTGAGGTCCCAGTCTCAGCATAAGTCACTATCCCAGTGCTTTGTCCAATGGTCCTAGATTTGGGATCTAAAGCGAGATTAAAATGGATCAAAAAGTCCATCCCAATGATGTTATCCTTTATATCAGCGACCAGAAAATTCCACGTAAATGGAGATTTCTGCCCCAATGTCACTGACAATTCTTTAACTCCCTTAACCTCAATTGGACTTCCATTAGCAGCCCATAGTTGGTAATCGAATGTGGGGCTATCAATTTCCACCACATCAGATCGAACTATGCTCACCTCTGCACCCGTGTCTATTAAGAATTTTAAGCCACTAAGTTCATCAGTTATAACGAACTTATTGTTGCTATAACCAGCAACCTCTTTAAGATTACCTGCCAGCCGAAATCTAACAGATTTACGGACTGTATTACTGCGCGTCTCTTCCATCGAAGCTTCCGAACCTAACTTCGATGATTTTAGTATGCCACGAATATGCATACCTTGGAGCCTTGCATGCGCAACCCCCCTACGGCTCCTATTAGCGGGGGCTTCATTAGTTTTCCGGCAGCTTCGACCAGGCTACAGGAAGACTACTTCCTTTCCATCGGGGACCACCCAACTTTGGAAACGTGCATCCCCCCTCCTGACATTTTCCAAACTCGGCGTATTTGCGATGCGATATGCACCACTCGCGTGGTCCTTGTACACTCTCACGCGATTCGCCTCTCCAATGCTTGGAATTTGAACGTTGACTCCGAGAATTTACCCTACTTCTGTTGGAACTTTCCTTATTGCTTTTTATCCAACCCACATCCCTGCGGAGGGTACTTAATTCATTCTCTATGGTCAGGAGTCTCTCTGAGAGATGTCTGAGTTGCTGCTCCAGGCGTGAATCTGCGGTTACTGCATACACCTTAGGTTCCTTCTGACGATACACTTTGTCCAACCCTTTGAGCTTCTTGGGCCACTCTAGTTCCAATGTATCATATACATCCAAGGTGGCTCTTAGTCTAGCAGGCAATTCTGCTACAAATATACTATTTATAACTTCCTCAGATATATCAAGCCCGATGGATTTTGAAATAAGTCTGTCATAAAATTCAGATGGAAGTAGATTTCCCATCTTTTCCTGACGTAATAAGTCAGTCATCCGTTCAATCCTCTCGGGTTGATATCGTCCATGGAGTTCTTCTACTAGAAGCTCAAATGCATTTTCTGGTTCGTTCTCAGTAACAAAATTCCTGAGTCTAAACAGATTCTTTTTAATGGCTCAGGTAAGCACCACCAGGCCGAGGCAAACCTTTCTATAGGGTCGGTCATCCGTTTTAGTTTAAAATAAAATTTTGCTTCTTCGACCCATTCAGAATGGTTGTCTGGTCTGTACATGGTGAGCTTAACATTGCTATCCATAGAATTGCGGCAAAAACGATCATCTACATCATATCTTTCCGCATAAAGGATCCTGGCGCGGTCGCCATTTTTTGTAGAGGCCCTTAGGTCACTACCATAAGGGGGTCTCTTGGATGCCAGGCCCGGAAAATCCATATATGCGGAATGATCATCTATCTTGGAACACTTAAGTTCCTCTGAACTATCTCTTAAGCTACAATCCTTAAGTCCGCTAGCCAACTGCTCTGTATCCTCAGTATTTAATAAACCAGACATGATATTATTAAATTACTTGTAATTTATATATTATATTAATTAAGTAAGCTTACCCGGATACGCTGATGTCCACAAATTACTGAACTGGAATGATTGAGACCTTGAAACAAATATTCACTTAAATTACCCAAAGCAAATTTGTGGTTCTTTTCGCTGATAATTAAAAACAAAACGACGAGAAGATTACAAAGTTTTATTCACAAAGAGTCGGAGATGGAACCACGCAGTGTCCCGCTTATGCAATTCAGAAACTCAGATCAAAACTCTCTCATTTCCTTCCACAAGACAAGTCCAAAACTTCGACAATATGAACAAAAGAACTTCCAAAAAATTTTACAATATTTTTCAAAAATTACAATATTGTTTTACGAAACCAGCGATAACATCAAATGTCCAAAAATAAAAATTGATTTATTTTTATATGAGAGGTTAATTTCTGTCCGATAATTAATTTAACCTCTACATACTCCCTCATGTTTAAGATGATTAACCATACATGATGTAGTCTTCATTCTTCGGTTTCTTGATGACTCTTCCAGACCGAGTTTCAACAAGTTGTGCTGGTACTTCACCAGATTTCATATTCATATCGCATTGTTCTTGATTCTCAGTTGTCTTGGTTTTAATCTTTACTTCTTTACCATATTTATTCGACTCTTCATTTTTCTCACCAATTTCTGAGTCACATCTCGCCTCAACTTCTGGGTACTTCGGTGAATACTGTTCCTCAGTCTCCTCCTCCGTCCAAATAAACTGTGGAATACAGCGATCCAGTGTTACACATTCTACAGTGCCATTTACTTCTATAAATGCATTTTTCTCAGTCATATGATTGACTTTATATGGCCCCTTATAGAATGGAGTCAGACAATTCTGTCTGTTTTCGTTAGTTATGTATACATGCGATGCCAGCTTTAAATCTGAAGATACATAGCATTTGGACTTTGGACTTCTAGTTTTGGTTGGAGCTAAACGACTCATTTTATCTCTCAATGCTCCAACAAACCAATCTACTGAACTAGAGGCCCAATCGAGACAACTTGGAGCTTCTATTAGAAGATCTCCAGGTAACCTCAGTGGCTCTCCATAAACAAGTTCTGCTATGGATGTTCCTAACTGAACTCTGTATCTGTTTCGCATTGCCAACAAAACTACGGGCAAATCATGTATCCAACTGGATCCACCGGTGCAGCGTAATGCAGCCTTCAGCTCCCTGTGCAGTCTCTCAACCATCCCATTGGCTCTGGGATTATAAGCACATGTGTGTCTTACTTCTATCCCCATTGTATTCAATGATCTGATAAACAGTTCAGACATAAACTGACTACCACGATCAGTAGTTACCCTTACCGGTACACCATATCGCGACACCCAATTATGCAAGAACATAAGTAAGACCTCTTGAGCTGTCATGTCCTTCAGGATTGCTACCTCAAACTGACGACTGAACCGATCGACCATCGTGAGTAAATACTTTTGGCCGGAAATCTCAGGCATTTCTACTATATCAATATGAACATGCATGAATCGACCCGCTGGTATACCAATCGTTTTAATTTCAGTTTTGGTATGACGCCAAACTTTACAAGTTTGACACCGGGCACATGTCCTTACCCAGGCTCTTATGTCTTTCGACATCTTTGGCCATACATATCTATCAGTGACCATCCTGATAGTTGCCTTAATGGAAGGATGACTGAATTCATGTAGCTGCTGAATTACCTTATACCTTAATTCTAGCGGTACATAAGGTCTAGGTTGGCTCCTGGAGATTTCACATAATAACCACTTATCTCCAATCTTCCTGCGTGTATATGCAGGATTCTTTTCCAACACAGCTACTAAAGGATCAAGACCTTGTGCTTCCATCAATTGCTGGACAAAATCATTAGAAGATACAATAGAGCATACGAGTGACTCTGAACGAATCATATCTTCATCTGATACGTCTGGTCTACTGAGAGTGTCTGCCACCACATTATCTTTTCCTGAGATATGACTAATGGTAAAATCAAATTCTGCGAGTCGGGTTATTTGTGAATTCACCCGCCGAGAATAATTTAGCCTATTCGCTTTCCCAAGGATACTCAACAACGGTTTATGATCAGTTAATATCATAAACTGATGTCCATCTAGGTAGTGCTCAAAATGCAACACTGCAGAATAAACTGCTAGTAACTCCTTTCCAAGCGTATCATATCGCTTCTCGCGATCTTGGAGTTTCCGACTTATAGAATCCTATCGGCTTGACTATACCATTTTCCCGTTGATGTAACACTGCTCCTATGGCTACATCAGAAGCATCTGTGACCAGCTCAAACGGCTTAGTCCAATCCACAGGTGCTAATGTGGTTATTTGGCTTAACAGATCTTTGGCCCTCTGGAAATTTTCCTTGTCGTCTTGGCTAAAATTAATAGGCCAGGACTTCTTGATTGTGCTTCGTTCACGAACTAAATGTCGAGTTAGCGACCCCAAAATTCCAGCTAAACCTGGTATGAACCGACGATAGTAGCTAATCATGCCCAAAAATCTACGCAACTGGCGTACAGTTCTAGGTTCTGGCACATCCTTGATTGCTTGTACCTTGTCTTCCAAGGGCTTGATTCCATCCTTGGAAATGGTGTGTCCAAGATATTTTACGGTAGAGCAACCAATCCTACTCTTTTCTGGTTTCACTACCAATCCATAATGTTCCAGCTTAGACAAAACGATGTCCAAATGCTCCCGGTGTTCCTCCCTAGATTGACTATATATAATGATGTCATCTATATACACTCTAGCAAATGAACAGTCTTGAAGAACTTCCTCTGTCAGACGCTGGAATGTCTGACTTGCATTCTTCGACCCAAAAGGCATACATAAGAATTCATGCGATCCTCCTCCAGGGAATCGCACTGCTGTGAGCGGTATAGATTCTGCCTCCATAGGTACTTGATAGTACGCCTTCTGCAGATCTAACGTTGTATATACCTCATACCCCATTATATCCCTGAGCAAAGTACTCTGGTTCGGTAGAGGATACGAATCGCCTTTCGTTACCGAATTCAATAGACGATAGTTACCACAAACCCTCCATTGACCTGGTTCAGGTTTGGGAACAACCACTATTGGAGATGCAAAGTTGGAATTTGAACGCCTACAAATTCCTTCTTCTCTCAACCGCTTAAATTCTTCAATAGCAACCTGCTGCTTGTGTTTTACAATATTTTTCAAAAATTACAATATTGTTTTACGAAACCAGCGATAACATCAAATGTCCAAAATAAAAATTGATTTATTTTTATATGAGAGGTTAATTACTGTCCGATAATTAATTTAACCTCTACAGTATCTCGCTTCCTGTCTGGTATTGTAATTTTGGTCTGCTGCATTTTAACATTTCTTTCCATAATAAACGATTACAACACTATACAATAAACTCTTCCATCACTTGCCTTGTGTTCTGATATAATATAATACTGAGGAGTAGCCTTGGAACTGGTATAATTGATTTTATTGGGGGGTCACGTACATACAAAAACAGATTATTGCTGAAAATATAGCTTTCCAACTTTCACCTTCCAACTGCCATAAGTATTTGTCAATTTAATTATTATAACATTTGATCTTGAATACCGATATTAAATTCGAGGACACAAGTAGGTTAGTGCAGGACATAGCGGACTTGAATTTAAATGACACAAGCAATAATATAAGCATATCAGACTCTACTGTAAATTTTAGGACTTCCAGAGATCTGGCATCTATAGGGCTTACAGACACGAATAGGTCAGGGGCCTCAACAAGATGGTCGCGTATAAGAGCTTCTAGGTGAATGCTTAGGATCGAAAAGAAAAAGATGGCGGATCAAGGTAGACATCGCATTTATTATCACCTCTGAGTTTAAATGTATACATTTTGCTAGAAACTATCTTATCTAGCTTCAAAACAAAACAATTGGCTTTATTATTATTTTAGCATTAGACATACCATCTTCAAATTTTGCAGAGTTACGTTTCTATGAGACTAGAAAATTTAAACAATAGTATATTTTCAGAAAAATGTGGGTATGTACATATTCAAAGATAGAGAATGTAAATTTTATCAACCAGCAAGTAGTCACTTAATATATGAGTTTACAAGTATTATTTCTAGAGTTACCTAAGATAGTAGGTAGCATTGTATATATATATATACTATATATATATATATATATATATATATATATACATATATATATATATATATAATAATAGAATAGAATAGAATAAAATAGAAAAGAATATTTTTATTTGGATTCAAACCACACATGTTCCATCAAATAATAAATTTTAGAAAATGTACAATATAAAAAGATATCACATCACATATATATGTGCAATTAGTTGTACTGTACAATTTATCAGCATCAGAAAGTTCAGCTGTAAAGAGTGATAGATTCTTCATCAAAATTAGGAAAATTTAAGTTATAATTCGAGTATAACATTTTGTAAGAAAAAAGGGAACCATGACTAATAATTGATTGTATGCATTGTTGATTAACAAGATGATATAATGCATAACATTTCAGTTTTAATAATACAAAATTTGAAGATAGAATCTCGAGAAATTATGCTGCTGAAAAACAATTAATCCTGTCTTTTATTTAACCATGAGAAAGTATTATCATAATCAAAATTAAAAATATCAGCAGGATTGAACACTTTTTCTAGTTCGGTAGATAAAAATTTAAAAGACATTTTAGTTGGAGGCGTTTCTCTAAGCCCCTTTGGCAATTGATTGTAAATTTTGTAAATTTTTGAAAAAGAGAATAGCTTGCTCGCAACATTCCCCACCAATGGTGGAGATATTGCAAAATGACCAGATCTAGTTCCAATTTCATGACTCTTTCTTATGGGATTCATATAGGCACCAGACCACTGGTTCGAATGGAAAGCTTTTATGCAATAGCACATTCTCCGAAACCATAAAGGATGCAGTGATACAAACTGTAATCTAGTGGCGTATATAGTGCAGGAGATAGGACTAATTTGTTTCACAACTTTTCTTTGTACAGCTTCTATCTTATTAGACAAACCCTTTGTTAAGGGATTCCAAGTAGCGGCAGCATATTCTAGTATCGGTCTAATCCATATTATAAACATTTTAAATTTTATTTCATGCGATATAATATTTCTATTTATTAATGCCCATCTGTTCTTGGCACTGCCTACTATCCTTTCAATATGTCTCTCAGCAGAAGCCGTACAATGAATAGTTATGCCTAAATCCTTAATTTCTTGCATAAGTTTAATCTCAAAAACATCATTAATCTCAGCATCATGAAAATAAACATAATTAAATTCTGTTCTGTTACCTATTTTTAAAGCTCTCGTCTTTTTACTGCTTATTCTCAGCCCTAGTGTTTTTTAATATCTACTTAAATCATACAAATATGGTGTCACGTTATTTTTGGAGAAATCGACATTTTTTGGATCAATTGGAAAGATTATTTTCAAATCATCAGCGAATTTGCAAACTCGACCATTAGGGATCTTAGTTTCTAAATGTGCAAATACAATTTTAAATAAAATTGGCCCCAAACTTGATCCCTGTGGAACTCCACTTGTTACCCTTTTCGATTTAGATATCAAATCGTTTACTTGAATACTCATTCTTCGATTATATAAATAGTATCTAAGTAATTTAAAAATATTCGGATCAATATTCAATAAATTAATCGTATTTAAAATAGCATCAAATTATATAGAGTCGAAAGCTATTGATATATCTATAAATACAATTAATGCATTTAACTTTTTCTCATCTAGTGTAATTACATGTTTCCACATAGAACGCATATTAGTAGTTGTCGATCTATCTTTCGAATAGCCATGTTGATTTATATAAAAATCAACGGGCAACGTACATTCTAAATGATCTAATATCAGTCGTTCTATTGTAACACGCGGCTCCGTGTTACAACCCAACAAAGGTCGATTTTTACAAACGCTGTGTTCTATGTAAATGATTGATTGTTTACTATAGAAAGCCAGGAATTAAACATTTGTGAGTTGTTTGTCATTTAAATCTTTAAACGTTTTCCAATGTTCAATTTTAGTGATAACTTTAAATGTTAACTCCATTAACATCATCATGTATTCTTTGAGTTTTTGTCATAAAAGTCTTTAAACGGATTACACAAATCAATTTTCTTTATAAACATAAATAATTTTACTAGGCTCATATTGTCATGTATTTTTAATCGTTTGACTACTCATTACAATCCAGACATTTGTGTAATAATAACCACTTGTGTGTAAAACATTTTTCTTTATAAACATAAATCATTTTACTATGTTCATATTATCATGTATTTTCAATCATTTGACTATTCCAATTACGATCCAGACATTTGTGTAAGAATAACTGCTTGTGTGCGAAACATGTTACTTTAAAAACATAAATCATTTTAATTCTTGCCGTCTAGAAGACGGACAATTTAGTTTAACTGTGAATAGTGTTTAAGACCTATTTTTGCATAAAAATATATTTTTACAGCTGACTAACATATATTCAGTTTGGACTAACGGTGAATTATATTGCTATTTGCAACATTCTATCTAATATATGTATGACCAGATGTTTTTCCTTTTCACATCAACCATCCGAAAAAGATCAGAGACTGATTAGGCGCACGGGTAGTAATAATAGCCACCCTTGATATGTGGGATGGGTATAAAAATCACGAACAAGAAAGCAACCCGCAAAAGACCCCTACACTATTATCTTAAAAAAGGAAGGGATAATAGAGATTAATCTATAACCACTGGCGCACGTTGGCTTACTTACTTTTGACAACGGTTTAGCTACTATCGTTGGGATATCAATTGGTAATTTCCCATTCTTCAAAATTCTATTTGTAAATTTACAGAGCGCATTCATAAAATATTAAAGGTGATTGAAGTAAGTTGATTTTTAACATAAATTTTATCAATGCATCTCTATCAATAACAAGTACTTGTGTAACACGCGGCTCCGCGTTACAACCCAACGATGTTTGATTTTGACAAATACAGTGCTCTTTAAGGTCAAATAATCTAACTCTGTTCTTACACAATATTTCTCTTAACTGTGATTTTAGAAACAATCTCTGTTAGTTTCAAGCAGTTTTAATTGAGATTTCTTGAACTGCAATTTTATTTGTAATTAATAGGGTTGTTTATTAAATATACACACCCACGCGCAATACGCATGGAACATGCGGTGGATTATAGTGTCACAGCGGATTTATTTCGCTCAGTTGGAGTATTCGCAGTATATGCAAGGGATTTACTGTTCACAATTAACTATGCCTATCCGCATTTCAGATAACAATGGATTATTACAATTACATAAGTTGAAACCATAGCAAACAGTGAATTAATTATTTGTGAACTTTTTTCATTGAAGTTATTACACGAATTTTATCCACTTATCTTCAGTGATAACTTTTAACAGTGACTATGTTTATATCATCATGTATTTTCAATCGGTTACATATATTCATTTTAATTCAGACATTTGTGAAAGAATAATTGCTTGTGCGTAAGATATTCAACTTTGTAAACAGCGTTCATTTTGCTACCATCTAGAGCACGGACAATTTTGTTTAACTGTGACTTGTGTGTAAGACATTCAACTTTGTAAACAGCGTTCGCTTTGCTGCCGTCTAAAGCACGGATAATTGTGTTTAACTGTTACTTGTGTGTAAGACATTCAACTTTGTAAACAGCGTTCATTTTGCTACAGTCTAGTGTACGGACAATATAGTTTGACTGTGACTGGTGTTTAAGACATTCATTTGTGTTAAAATTTAATTTTATTGCCGTCTAGAGCACGGTCAATTTGGACTACTTATGAATTTATATGCGGTGTTATTTACAATACACCCACCCAATCGACACCAGCAGTCTGACCTGCGCCAATGGCTCCAACATAGCGACGTTTGGGGTACGATTACACATCATCTCGTTCTCCAACACAAAAAGATGTTTCAATTATCCTTTCATCATCGCCAACACGACAAGAAACATCATTGGACATGAAGAAATTTTAAAACCTATCTCCTTCATGCCCAATCTCAAGAGGAAGCGTGACATCACAGCCCATCGTGTTATCTTGTCGAAACCACTGCTTCATCCTCCACGAGCACGTCCATTGGCACCACACAATCATAAGGCTGCCGAGCAAGAATTCGCCACGCTACGTCAACAAGGCATCTGTACACGATCCAGCTCACCTTTTGCGTCGCCTGTGGTAGTAGTACCAAAGAGTGAACCAGAAACATTCAGGATGTGCGGGGATTATCGTATTCCCAATTCTTGCACACAGTCTGATTCGTACATCTTGCAAAATCCAGCTGACCTACTCAGATCTGCTATCGGTCATGCTGTGTATTCAAAACTTGGCCTAATGAAAGCCTACTAACAAGTTCTGATGGACAAAGACTTAGTAACATATACTGCACTCAGATTCACCGTAGGTGGCACGCACGAATATCAATATATGCCTTTCGGTCTGAAGAATGCCCCGCAAACATTCCAGCGCGTTATGGACGAAATACTAGATGGTCTACCATTTGTAATTCCATATTTATACAACATCCTGGTATTCTATAACTCCATATCCGAACATATACAACATATTGAGATTCTGCTCACACGTCTAGTAGACTATGGCCTCCGACTTCATGGCAACAAATGCGTCTTTGCACAGAAATCATTTGAATTCCTCGGTCATTAAATTTCCGAAGAACGCATGACACATATACCTGCTAAGGTTCGTGCTTTTCAAGATCTACAGCTTCCAACCACCGTTCGAGCATTACAAGGATTCTTGGGCAAGATGAACTACTATTCTCAATGTGTACCCTGCCTTGCTAAGATTCTGGCAGAAAGCCGTTTTGTCAAGAAATCACAACCGATTCAGCTCAACATGAACGACAGTCAGGCTTACGAGGATGCCAAACGGGCCTTGTGCAAAGCGACCATGCTACATTCCCCTGATTGGTCTCAACCTTTTGAATTGATAACTGACGCATCCGACGTTGTCATAGGCGCAGTACTTCAAAAGTTCATCAATAGCATACACCAACCTATCGCTTTCTATTCGCAAAAACTACAACCTCGCGAGACGCGATATGATACATTAGCAAAAGAGTTACTCACAATCTACCGGTCGATCCTACACTTCCACACCTATCTGTATGGCCGAAAGTTCAAGATCTACACAGACCATCTTCCTCTACTTCCGATGCTCAAAGAAAAGAAAGAGTATTTATATTCACGACGTGTCAACTCACAACTTACACGAATACACGAATATGAATATGAAGTCACTTATGTCAAAGGATCAGAAAATGTGGTCGCAGACTCCCTAAGCCGTCCTGCAGATTTTTCTGCCTCTATATTGTGTCCTTCACCTATAAGCACTCAGGAATTGCAAACAGATCAGCAAAATAGTCCATCACTTCGGACATTTGATGTCAATCGGCTGAAAAAAATTGATTATGATGGAATTCTGCTGCAGAGTGAAATAACTGGCATGGGCCCTCGGCCGTTTATACCTGAAAAACTCCTTTACAAGATCTTTGAGGTTTACCATTCAATGAGCCACTCATCTGGCGAAGCATCAGTGGAAATTCTATCCAGAACGTACTTTTGGCCTGACATGCGGCGAGATATTAATATGTGGTCAAAACAATATCTAGAATGTCAGAAATGCAAAGTGACAAGACACACCAAAACGGCGCCACAAGTCATTCAAGTGCCCAAAGTCCGATTTACGCACATACACGTTGATCTGGTAACCTTACCTGCCGTGAACAACATGCGATATCTACTGTCAATACGGGACCGCACCACTCGATTGTATGAGGCCATACCACTGCCAGACATGAAGCAAGAAACTGTCAGTTATGCTTTAGAGCTCAATTGGTTCGCTCGGTTTGGTGCTCCAGCTGAAGTGACAACTGATCGTGACGCACAGTTCCTCGGCGAAGAGTTCGCAGCCCTACTGCAATACTACGGTGTCAAACACTCCGTGACCACGGCTCGCAATCCGAGAGCAAATGGTTTCGTCGAAAGGCCACGCCGAGAACTGAAAGCGGCGCTCAAGGCCAGCCTAGAAGAAAATTGGCATGCTGCTTTACCGAAAGTACTCCTATCAATGCGTACAAGATCTCGTGAGCCGATCAAATGTAGTTCCGCTGAAATGGTATTTGGGGAATGTCTACGGCTGCCTGGCGAACTAGTCCGATCACGCTCTGAAACTGCAATAACGATGAACGATCCGGCTTTTCTGTTTCTACTTCGCCTTTTACTACAATATAACGCTCAGAATCGGCCGATCTGTCATACACGTCAGCAACATGGTACAATTTATAAACGCAAAGATTTTGATAGCTGCAATTGGTTCTTGGTCAACAACGATATGGATAAGAGATTCTAGCCAAACCGAAGCGCGGTCATTATCGTGTGTTAGATCGACGTCAGAATTACATCATTTTGGAGATTAATGGCAAAGCTGAAGCGATCTCTAAACGCAGACTATCCCCAGCCGACGTGGATCCAAATGATCCGCTGTTCCGCGATGTTGACCTGTCAGGCGGGAAAGAAACGATAACTGCACCTCCAGACAGTCTTGCTGACTACGGACTGACGCCCGACATCTCATCAAATCATTTACTTGAATACTCATTCTTCGATTATATAAATAGTATCTAAGTAATCTAAAAATATTTGGATCAATATTCAATAAATTAATAGCATTTAAAATAGCATCAAATTATATAGAGTCGAAAGCTATTGATATATCTATAAATACACTTAATGCATTTAACTTTTTCTCATCTAGTGTAATTACATGTTTCCACATAGAAAGCATATTAGTAGTTGTCGATCTATCTTTCGAAAAGCCATGCTGATTTATATAAAAATCAACGGGCAACGTACATTCTAAATGATCTAATATCAGTCGTTCTATTATCTTTAAAAAGGAAGGGATAATAAAGATTAATCTATAACCACTGGCGCACGTTGGCTTACTTACTTTTGGC
Source organism: Eudiplozoon nipponicum (assembly GCA_029291075.1). NCBI lineage: Eukaryota > Metazoa > Platyhelminthes > Monogenea > Mazocraeidea > Diplozoidae > Eudiplozoon > Eudiplozoon nipponicum. Next base: position 1,313 of record JAQBSW010012459.1, on the reverse strand, counting down.
AACGGTTTAGCTACTATCGTTAGAATATCAATTGGTAATTTCCCATTCTTCAAAATTCTATTTATAAATTTGCAGAGCGCATTCATAAAATATTAAAGGTAATTGAAGTAAGTTATCAAACGATATACCGAGGTGATCTTTTTGTTTTTTATTTGATTTTTAACATAAATTTTATCAGTGCATCACTATCAATAAAATGTCCTGGTGTAACACGCGGCTCCGCGTTACAACCAAACAATGTTCGATTTTACAGTTAAATACTGTTTGTTGCGAAGAACTAATATATATGTAAGTATGTATTAGGTTTTGCGAACCTAGTAACAAATTAGTTCAGTTGTGACCAGAAGGATAAACCAAAGGCAGCATGAACGGAAAGTATAATCTCATGCACATTCGTTTCGTGCTTACTGGCGACTCATCAGTAGGAGCCGGTATTACGCCCTTTAACCACTATATATTTGGTAGAAGAATGTGGAATAATAGGACGGTACAATCTCCTAGACGAATGTGTAAACCTGTAATAGTGAAGCTAACATAATCTAAAGTCAACGACAATGCGACTTCAATGCTAACTCACATTATATAATATATATACCGAGTCTGTAAAGGATACTAACACTATGGCCATTGTGTTAGTAACTGATACCTTTTTTGAAATCGATGAGTACCGGATACTAACACTATGGTTTCCGAGTCGGTACATGATACCAACCTGATGGATATAAATTTATGCTAAAGTTCACCTAAATTGAGAATTACAACAATTTCCGAACACCTGTTACTCCAGTTAAACCATACACTCTGGCCTTCATCGATATCAGTTATCACATTTCGCGATAAGCATGGCATCATTCAATTCAATATATTACAGTTAAATACTGTTTGTTGCGAAGAACTAATATATATGCAAGTATGTATTAGGTTTTGCGAACCTAGTAACAAATTAGTTCAGTTGTGACCAGAAGGATAAACCAAAGGCAGCATGAACGGAAAGTATAATCTCATGCACATTCGTTTCGTGCTTACTGGCGACTCATCAGTAGGAGCCGGTATTACGCCCTTTAACCACTATATATTTGTACCGTCCTATTATTCCACATTCTTCTACCAAATATATAGTGGTTAAAGGGCGTAATACCGGCTCCTACTGATGAGTCGCCAGTAAGCACGAAACGAATGTGCATGAGATTATACTTTCCGTTCATGCTGCCTTTGGTTTATCCTTCTGGTCACAACTGAACTAATTTGTTACTAGGTTCGCAAAACCTAATACATACTTGCATATATATTAGTTCTTCGCAACAAACAGTATT
>JAQBSW010012458.1:0-16740 GCA_029291075.1 Eudiplozoon nipponicum | reverse complement strand
TTCCAGATTGGTGATGTGAGTAGGCACGAGCATCAATTCATTGTTTTATTAAGCAAAGTGTTATAGAGCAAAAACAAAAATAGTGTTATAGTAGTGACAATAGGCACCACCAATAATCAGTCCACAGCATGCCATGTTTTGAGAGTTATCATTTTTGTCAACACAAGTTACCATCTCGGTTTAAGATTAGTCACAATAAACACTGTAATTAAATCCAAGATTTACGTTGGCACAACATTCCACTGTATGCTATGTTTCGAGTGTTTAATCACATTAATTCACTGAACTGTGAGGTTTCGAATAATTAAATGAGAAATAAATAAAAAACAAATCAGGAGAGTCTTAATTGAACTGTTAGTATTTGTGTAAAAAATATTTTAAGGCACACGAGATACGTAGATACTGTCTTTGAGCCTTAAATCACATGAATTCATTGCATGCCACCTGCTTATTGCACGCGGGTATGTATTATTCTTAAGCAAATCCCTACTAATATCAATTAGTATTGCAGTTCAAGAAATCGCTATTAAAACTGCTTGAAACTAACAGGGACGGTTGCTAAAATCACAGTTAAGCGAAATATTGAGCAACACAATAAATAGTGTGTTTGACCTTAATTAGAACTATATTTGTCAAAATTGAACTTCGTTAGGTTGTAACACGAAGACGCGTGTTACAATGAAACGATGTTTGTTTGCGGTAAATGTGGCGCAATTGTCGAAATTAAATTCTTCTTCGAAAATTGCTCAACTAAACTGGGTTAGTCTTGACATTACGCGATTGGAAATTTATTCGCTGATTTGAATGAATTTGAATTTAGATGTTCCACATTAAAATCCGACAATTGTTTCCCGCAAGAGTAATTCCGATTATAAATATAATTGTATCATTAATTTATTTTAACTAAACTAAAATTAAGAATTTGCTTGACAATTAATTGCATACTATTGATTGTTTGACTGAAATATAATTTAAACGGATTTGGAGGACTTTAAATGTAGTAAGCCATATACAGCCGTTTAAAGTGTCGTTTATTATGCAAGAATTTATAGGTTTTTGATCAAGTGCTAAAGGTGGAACAATATTCAAAGTCTAATTACCGTTTTAATATGGAAATATGTAGCCCGATAAAGACACATTAGAAATTGTATATAGAATTGTTCTAACAGATTTCTTAATGTCCCGGGAAAAATAAAGATTTATGATTTATATGGAATATTTCATGGAATTAAATGGATTCCATTTGTCATTAAACAGAACTTATGTATATGTCACACTATTGTTCGTCAAATGAATAATGGGTTTAGGGCATAAAACCGGCACTTAGGGATGAATCGTGAGTAAGGAAGAAGCCAAAGTGCACAGACGATTACACATTCCACTCATGCTGACATTGTTGTATACTTGGCATATTTGAACTTATTTGTTACTAAGGGCGCAACGATAAATGCACTTTTGCAAACATTTTGTAAGTTCTAAAATATTGACAACCATTTTCAATTGCTGGCTTCCATTATAGATATATTATTAAGCAAAAATTAGTTGTCATAAGATTTCAAACCTAATTAGCCATTGATGCAACGGATAATAACAACATATTTTTAAAATATACTTGACGTTACTATTCCAATTCGTTTTTATTAATGAAGAAAATTACGAACAACATCTATGCAATCATTGTCAAGTATTTCCACAAAATACCACAACTCTGCCAATTTTTATGCAAATAGTATCAATAATGGTTGTTGAATTCTAATTATCTATCGGGTAAGGCACTCCCTCTTTTCAGCGCGGCATTCCAGAGCAGCAAACATCATGAGACTGAGAAGAGTCGCTATTGCTTTGAACATTTTTAATTATGGTTTGATGATTTAGCAACACACATAGAACGAATTATAAAGCAGAAATTTGCTTAATTATGCTTATAAAAATCTAAACTTATTGAAATAAGGATTATTTAATTCTGGATAATAATTAATAAAGCGAAAGTATAGCGGGCGCAATATTTTTTGCTCGTTATTTAATTAAATTTTTTGTGCAGCATTTGTCGTATAGTTAACATATTTAATATAAAATTAAGTAAAATATGCAGTCTACATAGAAATAGTGTTCATATTGTAATGCGATGTAAATTAATTTATTTTTTACATAATTATCGACGGATTTAATACAACCAAACACTTTATATATGGCGTTTGTACATGCAAATTTAACGCGAAGTGGTTGTGCGTATTTTTTAAAATTATTGTAAGTGACATCATGAGAGCAGGTGATGAGCAGCTCTGTCTCGAATTATTTAATTTTGCAATTCCATGTTGGATATTTTTCGAATGTGAAACATGGCATTTAATTATAGGACATGGTAATATATTAATTGGAAAAGTTCAGGCGGTAATTGCAATTTCATTTTTATGCATGTTTCCTTCAATATGCACACACATACATATATTTGCAAATATTGCCAATCTGACCAGCAAATTTGGCCAAATACGTCTTAGTATCTATGAATAGTATTGTTTATTTAATGTACTCCATCGCCTATTGTATACAAGATTTTAATTCATTTTACAAACGTAAACAGAAATGAATCATGACCTTTTGATTTAAATGAAGAAATTGATTTATAATGCAACTTCTAATAATGTATCGCAAACTTGAAATCTTAATTATATTCGATAATTTTTGTAAACGAAATCATTTCGATTTATCGCTAAAAATAATGCTTATTTGTACACAGCTCTCAGTAGTTTCATTTTAGTTGAAATTTGGATAATGTTGCTTTGATTTAATGTATAAAATATTCACTAAACAACGTCAAAGAAAGCAATAAATATGCAAATCTGTTACAATGAAATTGTTGCACATTGCGATTTGTATTTACGAGATTTTATTATGTAAACATTAAATTTTGAGTCGTGAGAATTCGACAAATTATTTTTGTGTCCCATTTAATATCTGCAATCTCCCGCTCACAATAATAGTCGATATACATCTTAAAATTATGGAAAAATAGGCATAGTACTAAATTTAGATTGATTGATATTGATGAAAGTAATTTGTGCACTCAGATACCAGGCGATATATTTGAAAACATAAACTATTTACAGTTGAATGACATGACAATAAGGAAAATTTCACGGTGTATACTCTAATGCAGAGGATTTATTAATACTTTGTTAATAGGTCAATATATACAGCGGACGTATTATATAGGAACATTTGGTACAGTCTGACCATCACGTATTGTAAAACAGACAAATGAAATTGTAAAAAGTTAGCGTTATTCTTTTTTTTATTTTAAAATCAGTCTAAAATTAAACCCATACAATTCTGAAAGCTTGGCACGCCTTCAATGAGGTCAAGGGTCACGGCAGGTGCACGGGAAACAAAAGTTCCAATTACATTTATGTTGAAGCTCTTTATGTTCAGCATATGCGTCATCTCATTAGATAACATGATTTTTCTACCCGCCGGTCAACATTCAATATATTACGGAACAAATTAAAACCTAACGTAATTTCGATTTAAACATATGTATGGATAATCGAAAAGTTTTAACTCGTACGGTACGAAATATTATTAAAATCAATTTTAAAAATTTGATAGGAAACAACTCCTATTAGATTTATTTATACTTAGTGTAGTAATGGCATAATGATACATGTAATATGCAATTTATCTATTAGGCCATTTTGATATGTTTCTGCACTTCTACAAATTCGAAAGAGGTTTTTCCTCTTAGTGATGTTGAGCGTAAGCATGTAAACTTCACTTAATTTTAATTTAACCACTTAGCTAACGCTGCGTATTGTACTCAGTTAACTTTTATACATACATAATTATATTAATTTATTATCCGTTACTTTATAGTTAGGCAATTTGGAATCTAACAAAACGTAATAATCCACGTAGTCATCTTTAAATTTTATTATATAACTTATATCTACAATTTGAAGTGGGTTCAAAGGGAAAATTTCAAAAAGATGTAACTCGCGGCTCCGCGTTACAACCCAACGAATTTCAATTTTGACAAATATAGTTCTCTTTAAAGATAAATAGTCTAATTTTGGTTTTACTCAATATTTCTCTTAACTGTGATTTTAGCAATAATCTTCGTTAGTTTCCAGCAGATTCAAATGAGATTTATAGAAATGTAAATTTAATTGTAATTAATAGGCTTTTGTTTAAGAGTAACACACACCCGCGCGCAATACGGAGGTAAGATGCAGTGGATTTATGTGACTTAACGCTCAAAGACAGTAATTACATATTTCGCGTGCCTTAAAATCTTTTACATAACTATAAACAGTTTAATTAAGACTGTCCTCATTTATATTTTAAGTATTTCTCAATAATTTATCCGAAACCCTACAGTTCAGTGGATTTATGTGATTTATCACTCAAAACCTAGCATAGTGTGGATTATTGTAACAACGCGAAACTTGGATATAACAACGCTGTTTATTGTGACTACTGTTTTAAGAGATGGTAACTTGTGTTGACAATATTGTTAAGTCTCAAAATCCAGCACACAGTAGTCTAATTATTTGTGGCGCTTATAGTGAGAACTTTTAAACGATTTTTATCTTTGCTTTAAAACATTTTGCTTAATAATAAAATAACTTGATGTCTGTGCCTTTTCACATTACCCGTCTGAAAAGGGCTATGGATTAATCATGAAAGCGGATCGTAATTACGGCTACCAGATATTTAGTAGTAGGTTTTGTAGTTAATGTAGGAGGATATGCAAGCCAGTTGTCTATTTATTGCGATATTGTTCTTCTATCTAATATCTGGTACCTGTCATTACGATCCACGTTCAGGATTAATCCATGGCCCTTTCCAGATTGGTGATGTGAGTAGGCACGAGCATCAATTCATTGTTTTATTAAGCAAAGTGTTATAGAGCAAAAACAAAAATAGTGTTATAGTAGTGACAATAGGCACCACCAATAATCAGTCCACAGCATGCCATGTTTTGAGAGTTATCATTTTTGTCAACACAAGTTACCATCTCGGTTTAAGATTAGTCACAATAAACACTGTAATTAAATCCAAGATTTACGTTGGCACAACATTCCACTGTATGCTATGTTTCGAGTGTTTAATCACATTAATTCACTGAACTGTGAGGTTTCGAATAATTAAATGAGAAATAAATAAAAAACAAATCAGGAGAGTCTTAATTGAACTGTTAGTATTTGTGTAAAAAATATTTTAAGGCACACGAGATACGTAGATACTGTCTTTGAGCCTTAAATCACATGAATTCATTGCATGCCACCTGCTTATTGCACGCGGGTATGTATTATTCTTAAGCAAATCCCTACTAATATCAATTAGTATTGCAGTTCAAGAAATCGCTATTAAAACTGCTTGAAACTAACAGGGACGGTTGCTAAAATCACAGTTAAGCGAAATATTGAGCAACACAATAAATAGTGTGTTTGACCTTAATTAGAACTATATTTGTCAAAATTGAACTTCGTTAGGTTGTAACACGAAGACGCGTGTTACAATGAAACGATGTTTGTTTGCGGTAAATGTGGCGCAATTGTCGAAATTAAATTCTTCTTCGAAAATTGCTCAACTAAACTGGGTTAGTCTTGACATTACGCGATTGGAAATTTATTCGCTGATTTGAATGAATTTGAATTTAGATGTTCCACATTAAAATCCGACAATTGTTTCCCGCAAGAGTAATTCCGATTATAAATATAATTGTATCATTAATTTATTTTAACTAAACTAAAATTAAGAATTTGCTTGACAATTAATTGCATACTATTGATTGTTTGACTGAAATATAATTTAAACGGATTTGGAGGACTTTAAATGTAGTAAGCCATATACAGCCGTTTAAAGTGTCGTTTATTATGCAAGAATTTATAGGTTTTTGATCAAGTGCTAAAGGTGGAACAATATTCAAAGTCTAATTACCGTTTTAATATGGAAATATGTAGCCCGATAAAGACACATTAGAAATTGTATATAGAATTGTTCTAACAGATTTCTTAATGTCCCGGGAAAAATAAAGATTTATGATTTATATGGAATATTTCATGGAATTAAATGGATTCCATTTGTCATTAAACAGAACTTATGTATATGTCACACTATTGTTCGTCAAATGAATAATGGGTTTAGGGCATAAAACCGGCACTTAGGGATGAATCGTGAGTAAGGAAGAAGCCAAAGTGCACAGACGATTACACATTCCACTCATGCTGACATTGTTGTATACTTGGCATATTTGAACTTATTTGTTACTAAGGGCGCAACGATAAATGCACTTTTGCAAACATTTTGTAAGTTCTAAAATATTGACAACCATTTTCAATTGCTGGCTTCCATTATAGATATATTATTAAGCAAAAATTAGTTGTCATAAGATTTCAAACCTAATTAGCCATTGATGCAACGGATAATAACAACATATTTTTAAAATATACTTGACGTTACTATTCCAATTCGTTTTTATTAATGAAGAAAATTACGAACAACATCTATGCAATCATTGTCAAGTATTTCCACAAAATACCACAACTCTGCCAATTTTTATGCAAATAGTATCAATAATGGTTGTTGAATTCTAATTATCTATCGGGTAAGGCACTCCCTCTTTTCAGCGCGGCATTCCAGAGCAGCAAACATCATGAGACTGAGAAGAGTCGCTATTGCTTTGAACATTTTTAATTATGGTTTGATGATTTAGCAACACACATAGAACGAATTATAAAGCAGAAATTTGCTTAATTATGCTTATAAAAATCTAAACTTATTGAAATAAGGATTATTTAATTCTGGATAATAATTAATAAAGCGAAAGTATAGCGGGCGCAATATTTTTTGCTCGTTATTTAATTAAATTTTTTGTGCAGCATTTGTCGTATAGTTAACATATTTAATATAAAATTAAGTAAAATATGCAGTCTACATAGAAATAGTGTTCATATTGTAATGCGATGTAAATTAATTTATTTTTTACATAATTATCGACGGATTTAATACAACCAAACACTTTATATATGGCGTTTGTACATGCAAATTTAACGCGAAGTGGTTGTGCGTATTTTTTAAAATTATTGTAAGTGACATCATGAGAGCAGGTGATGAGCAGCTCTGTCTCGAATTATTTAATTTTGCAATTCCATGTTGGATATTTTTCGAATGTGAAACATGGCATTTAATTATAGGACATGGTAATATATTAATTGGAAAAGTTCAGGCGGTAATTGCAATTTCATTTTTATGCATGTTTCCTTCAATATGCACACACATACATATATTTGCAAATATTGCCAATCTGACCAGCAAATTTGGCCAAATACGTCTTAGTATCTATGAATAGTATTGTTTATTTAATGTACTCCATCGCCTATTGTATACAAGATTTTAATTCATTTTACAAACGTAAACAGAAATGAATCATGACCTTTTGATTTAAATGAAGAAATTGATTTATAATGCAACTTCTAATAATGTATCGCAAACTTGAAATCTTAATTATATTCGATAATTTTTGTAAACGAAATCATTTCGATTTATCGCTAAAAATAATGCTTATTTGTACACAGCTCTCAGTAGTTTCATTTTAGTTGAAATTTGGATAATGTTGCTTTGATTTAATGTATAAAATATTCACTAAACAACGTCAAAGAAAGCAATAAATATGCAAATCTGTTACAATGAAATTGTTGCACATTGCGATTTGTATTTACGAGATTTTATTATGTAAACATTAAATTTTGAGTCGTGAGAATTCGACAAATTATTTTTGTGTCCCATTTAATATCTGCAATCTCCCGCTCACAATAATAGTCGATATACATCTTAAAATTATGGAAAAATAGGCATAGTACTAAATTTAGATTGATTGATATTGATGAAAGTAATTTGTGCACTCAGATACCAGGCGATATATTTGAAAACATAAACTATTTACAGTTGAATGACATGACAATAAGGAAAATTTCACGGTGTATACTCTAATGCAGAGGATTTATTAATACTTTGTTAATAGGTCAATATATACAGCGGACGTATTATATAGGAACATTTGGTACAGTCTGACCATCACGTATTGTAAAACAGACAAATGAAATTGTAAAAAGTTAGCGTTATTCTTTTTTTTATTTTAAAATCAGTCTAAAATTAAACCCATACAATTCTGAAAGCTTGGCACGCCTTCAATGAGGTCAAGGGTCACGGCAGGTGCACGGGAAACAAAAGTTCCAATTACATTTATGTTGAAGCTCTTTATGTTCAGCATATGCGTCATCTCATTAGATAACATGATTTTTCTACCCGCCGGTCAACATTCAATATATTACGGAACAAATTAAAACCTAACGTAATTTCGATTTAAACATATGTATGGATAATCGAAAAGTTTTAACTCGTACGGTACGAAATATTATTAAAATCAATTTTAAAAATTTGATAGGAAACAACTCCTATTAGATTTATTTATACTTAGTGTAGTAATGGCATAATGATACATGTAATATGCAATTTATCTATTAGGCCATTTTGATATGTTTCTGCACTTCTACAAATTCGAAAGAGGTTTTTCCTCTTAGTGATGTTGAGCGTAAGCATGTAAACTTCACTTAATTTTAATTTAACCACTTAGCTAACGCTGCGTATTGTACTCAGTTAACTTTTATACATACATAATTATATTAATTTATTATCCGTTACTTTATAGTTAGGCAATTTGGAATCTAACAAAACGTAATAATCCACGTAGTCATCTTTAAATTTTATTATATAACTTATATCTACAATTTGAAGTGGGTTCAAAGGGAAAATTTCAAAAAGATGTAACTCGCGGCTCCGCGTTACAACCCAACGAATTTCAATTTTGACAAATATAGTTCTCTTTAAAGATAAATAGTCTAATTTTGGTTTTACTCAATATTTCTCTTAACTGTGATTTTAGCAATAATCTTCGTTAGTTTCCAGCAGATTCAAATGAGATTTATAGAAATGTAAATTTAATTGTAATTAATAGGCTTTTGTTTAAGAGTAACACACACCCGCGCGCAATACGGAGGTAAGATGCAGTGGATTTATGTGACTTAACGCTCAAAGACAGTAATTACATATTTCGCGTGCCTTAAAATCTTTTACATAACTATAAACAGTTCAATTAAGACTGTCCTCATTTATATTTTATGTATTTCTCAATAATTTATCCGAAACCCTACAGTTCAGTGGATTTATGTGATTTATCACTCAAAACCTAGCATAGTGTGGATTATTGTAACAACGCGAAACTTGGATATAACAACGCTGTTTATTGTGACTACTGTTTTAAGAGATGGTAACTTGTGTTGACAATATTGTTAAGTCTCAAAATCCAGCACACAGTAGTCTAATTATTTGTGGCGCTTATAGTGAGAACTTTTAAACGATTTTTATCTTTGCTTTAAAACATTTTGCTTAATAATAAAATAACTTGATGTCTGTGCCTTTTCACATTACCCGTCTGAAAAGGGCTATGGATTAATCATGAAAGCGGATCGTAATTACGGCTACCAGATATTTAGTAGTAGGTTTTGTAGTTAATGTAGGAGGATATGCAAGCCAGTTGTCTATTTATTGCGATATTGTTCTTCTATCTAATATCTGGTACCTGTCATTACGATCCACGTTCAGGATTAATCCATGGCCCTTTCCAGATGGTGATGTGAGTAGGCACGAGCATCAATTCATTGTTTTATTAAGCAAAGTGTTATAGAGCAAAAACAAAAATAGTGTTATAGTAGTGACAATAAGCACCACCAATAATCAGTCCACAGCATGCCATGTTTTGAGAGTTATCATTATTGTCAACACAAGTTAACATCTCGGTTTAAGATTAGTCACAATAAACACTGTAATTAAATCCAAGATTTGCGTTGGCACAACAATCCACTGTATGCTATGTTTCGAGTGTTTAATCACATTAATTCACTGAACTGTGAGGTTTCGAATAATTAAATGAGAAATAAATAAAAAACAAATCAGGAGAGTCTTAATTGAACTGTTAGTATTTGTGTAAAAAATATTTTAAGGCACACGAGATACGTAGATACTGTCTTTGAGCCTTAAATCACATGAATTCATTGCATGCCACCTGCTTATTGCACGCGGGTATGTATTATTCTTAAGCAAATCCCTACTAATATCAATTAGTATTGCAGTTCAAGAAATCGCTATTAAAACTGCTTGAAACTAACAGGGACGGTTGCTAAAATCACAGTTAAGCGAAATATTGAGCAACACAATAAATAGTGTGTTTGACCTTAATTAGAACTATATTTGTCAAAATTGAACTTCGTTAGGTTGTAACACGAAGCCGCGTGTTACAATGAAACGATGTTTTGTAACGACACAAATTAATGGCCGACATATTGCCTAAATTAAATTCAATTTTATTTACGTTGCACCTATGAGAAAATGCGAAACTTGCCGTTTAACCAATAGTGTGCCAGTAGGCATGGCATGCTATTTAAGCACGGCAATTTACCATACAAGTCAGTTGTTGCAATTGCATTCTGTCTTGCGTCACGCGTGTGCGTTCTGTCGGCTGTCATTACCTACGCTGGTGATTTGATAGTTTTTACCAACAATTGGCTACATCCGTAACTCATCTCGTCGCGGTATAACCAGCGAGACAAGCCAATTAATTGCAGAACCTGATCGACGTTGTCCACATCGTGATTACAACTCAACCACGAGAGCGACAACAACCAGAGTCCACCCAAGGCTCTAGGACATCTTCACACTCTGTATAATTCATGATTACGCATTACCAGGCCCTCTTAAGGGCCCCCTATCAGTAACAAATCTCTATTCTAGCACCTTAACCGAGTTTGTAACGTCGTACGCATTTACTTGAGGCCGGGGCGTTTACAAAATTGGCGACGGCTCCAGGATATTGATTATTGTTCTGATTTATTTGGTATAAATAAAATTGACTTCCTTTTTCATTTATTTGGGATAAAATATATTAACATTTGGGATTTTTTACCGTAATCGTGGTCTTCTGGGAATTTTGTTGGGTGTATATTTGTGGATTTGTGTTGAATTTTTTTGGGGGATATAATAATATTACATTGGCATCAAAGGCGAACGGGGCCTCTGTTCATCTTTCCTACGTACAAAACCGCACCGTACGTACTCGACAGAATCAATTGCGGATTTTTGGAAGAAGTTACTGTGACGCGCTTTTGTTCCTCGCTCATACACCAGTGGATGCTTTTGTGGGTAAGCGTTTCGTTAAAGTATATTTATATATTTTCATATTGCTTATAAATTTATGCTTTTAAGATCCCGTAAGATTGCTAGAATGTCAGGTCCACTTTTAGATATTGATGTTCCTGTTTGGGATGGAGATAGTGAACTATTCTTTATGCGCGTAGACTCCGCTTTCTCCTCATTTCCTGATTATGACAGTCATCAAAAACTGTCGAAGGTTTTTGCTAAACTACCTTCTGAATTGCAGCGACGGATTTATCCTAAGCTTGAGGCCATTAGGAAGCTACCTAATCCCATTTTGGGTCTACAAAACGAAGTAGAATCCTTGCTTGGGCCCACGGAAACTGAGCAGATAATAAACAAATATGCGCAGTTAGACATGCCAAATCTTGGCCCCATCAAAATACTGAGGGAATTACGGAAACGTTGGTATAAAACCAACATTTCTGACCATGAGGCTAAGGTTGTTTTTATTAACAATCTTCCCCAAACATTAAAACTCTTTGCCAGACAGCTCCCCAACACTCTCTCTATAGATGACTTATCTGAGAGATGTGAGTTAGAATATAGGGTTTTGGAACCCAAAGTGAATCCATCATCCTTTTCTTCACCCCCGCAAGATGATAGACTCTCCTCTTTAGAGAGGACAGTGGCGAACATGGCTAAAGTTCTAGAAGGATTGGCCATTACCAAATCCGAGCTAAATCAAGTGAATGCTCGACCCAAATTCGTACATAAGCCCAACTATAACGGTAGGCGGCGATCGAGATTTCCGCATTCCTTTAATAAATATGCCCCGAAGAACTGGTGTTATAACCCCCAGAAGTTTTTTTGTTCATGTCAAGTCTGTCTTTGTTGTTCCGAAGAATTTCCAAATGAGTGCCAATTTCCACAGCTGACGGAAAGGACAACAGACCGCAGGCACAAAGGTGCATCAGTATCGGGAAACGTCTGGCGCAGGAAGTAGAAGACCGTACTTTCTGCACATCAACGGCATCACAGGCGCCACAGGGAAGAAGCCAACTACAATCCGACATCCCTGTCGACTCTTTTCGTCCACGCCGAATTTTTCACATAGAGAACCAAACGGACAACGCCGGTCGCAATCACCAGCCTACTTGTTTGCATGACCCGGCCAAACAGCCCAACGAGCTTCTGCACCTTCTTGATTTCAAAACTGGCGAAGAGTTCATCGTAGACACAGGTGCGGCAGTCTCAGTTCTCAAGGGTGATTCAATGGCCGAGATGTCGCTAGGCGTTCTTCTCGCAACAGCTACAGGCGAGCCCATACCAACATATGGCTGCCGGTACCGCACACTCAACATAGGTCTACGACGTGAATTTTCCCACAACTTCATCATTGCCAAGGTCTCACATAATATAATAGGCCTTGATTTCCTTCTAAAATTTCGGCTCATTGTTGATCTTGCCAATCAAAAGATCATCGACCCCTCCACCGGACTTGAGCAAAGTTTTTGGACACTTGCCTCCAAGCGTTTGGAGTTACAGGTCATTCAGCCAACCCCAGTGCATCATTCAGCAGAGATATCAGCAGCTCTTCGAAAATACAAATCGATTTTCGATCTTAACAAGTCAGAGCTACGAGTCTCCAACACGATGCATCATATCGTCACAGAAGGACAACCTATTGCACTCAAGAAGCGACCACTGGCTCCTGCTAAGCTGAAAGCTGCCCAAGAAGAATTCTCAAGGCTTTTGGAAGAGGGAATCATCAGACCATCGAAAAGTTCATGGGCGTCACCACTGCACTTAGTCTCTAAATCAAACGGATCGTACAGAGCCTGTGGAGACTACCGTAAGCTAAATTCAGTGACAAAATCTGATGCATATCCTATTCCAAATATCAACACTTTAGTTGAAAAACTCAACGGCAGCAATTTCTTCTCAGTGATTGACCTCAGACAAGCGTACCATCACATACCGGTAGCACCAGAGGATATCGAGAAAACTGCAGTCATCACTCCATTTGGCCTTTTTGAATATCTTTACATGCCTTTTGGACTTAAGTGTGCTACTCAGACATTTCAAAGATTCATAGACAACATACTTCGCGACGACTCTGCTTATTGTATGTCATATCTCGATGACATTATGGTATTCAGTCCAGATCTAGAATCTCATGCGAAACATCTACGAAATGTCCTCTCACGCTTATCCAACCACGGACTCAAGATCAACTGTGACAAGACGCAGATTGCAACTTCATCCGTCGACTTCTTAGGGCATCGTATCACGGCCCAAGGTATTCAACCGTTGCCGTCAAAGACGAATTCAATCAAGAATATCAAGTCACCAAGGACTGTGAGCGAGTTGCAGAAAATCCTGGGAGTACTAAACTATTATCGCAAGTTCCTTCCGGGCCTTTCAAAACAACTTTATCCTTTGTGCAGGCACCTGCGGAACCGAAAAGGACTTAGCAAGAATTCCATCATTGCTTGGTCATCCGAAGACGAGGAATTACTTCGACTTGCCATCAACTCGTTAGCAAATGCCACAATGCTAACGCATCCAGATTTCGAAAAGCCATTTCTACTCACGACAGATGCTTCTGAATTCGCTATTGGAGCCACTTTGGAACAAGAGATCGACGGAGTTCGGAAGCCTATCAGTTTCTACTCGCGTACTCTCCAACCAGTAGAAACGAGGTACGACACTTTCGGCCGAGAACTTCTCGCCATCCACGACGCAGTGCGCCATTTTATCAGCATCATTGGCAGTAGCAGATTTGTTGTTTTCACAGATCATGCACCACTAGTTAGCGCACTTCGAAACGCAACTTCATCTATCGCCAAGTACCCTGCCAGAGTGGAAAGACAGCTTTCTCGTCTAAGCGAATGGCAATTTGACGTCTTTCACGTCAAGGGCAAACAGAACTTCATTGCAGATGCCCTGTCTAGGCCAGACGTCTCTCTACAACCACCTTCGCCGTCACCATTCACTGTCAACTCCGTGGCACTCAGTGAACCTGCACTAACGCCAACTCTCCTGCGAACTGAACAACGCGATGACATTCACATTCAAAGATCAATAGCCCGTCACCCAACCAAGTTCATATGCCGTCTGTGGGAAGGCTTACCAATTGTTTACTTCACGGGTACGCAGCCCAACAAGCCAGTTCTGCCGACCAGCCTTCAGAGAAAAGTTTTCGATTCAATTCACTCAATTTCTCACCCAGGAAGCCAAGCGACTGTCCGACTTCTTACAGATCGTTTCTGGGGTCACAGACTTAGGCAGAATGTTAAACGATGGGTCTCAGAGTGTGCTATTTGTCAGAAAAACAAGATCACACGACACACTCGTTCTAAGTTGCAACATTTTCGATCTACTTCTCGCCTAGCCATCGTCCACATCGACATAGTTCATCTGACAAAGGTTCAAGGTTTCAGCTACCTTCTAACTATGATCGATAGATTTACACGGTGGCCTGCGGCATTACCTCTTGGCACCATTTCTGCAGACGAAGTAACTAACGGTTTTATCTCTGCATGGATATCCAATTATGGTGTTCCCAATGAGGTCATCACGGACAGAGGCACTTGCTTCTCATCTGATCGTTTCAAAACCACCTTGCGGTACATGGGATGCATCTTACGCCAGACGACTGCCTACCATCCCCAAGCTAATGGCATGGTAGAGAGAATGCATAGGGAACTCAAAGCAGCTTTAGCATCCTCGTCCATTAATGGCAACTGGGTCGATGCACTACCTTTAATTCTGCTTGCCATGCGTTCCCGTACTCGTGAATCCATTAAAACGTCTGCGTCACAACTCTTGTATGGCATGGATCTACGCCTGCCTAGTCAGCTCCCACGTCTACTACCGGCACAAGATGACCCACAAGACGAAGCTACCCGCCTTCGACTTCATTTCGGTAACATGTCTGAACAGCAGCCGAGACACACGCCTCGTCCAGTCTTCGTTCACCCACAGCTCCACAGCTGCAAGAGAGTACTCGTTCGCAACAATAATGCTGTTGCACCACTACAACCAAAGTATCGCGGTCCTTACCCGATTTTGCTCAAACAACCAAAATACTTCATCATTATGCAAGGCGCTACACCGACATCAGTAAGCATAGACAGGTTGAAACCGTTTATCGAACCACCTGATCCTGAGAGCGTTCAACCTTCTACACACGTCTCAGGCTCCGTCTGCCCACAATCTCAATACCTGCTTTGTATAACGCGTAATTGATTTTTTTAAACATTAACATTAACTATAAAATTTTTTTAACCTTACGTTATTTTTCGTATTTGTCTCACGTGGCATAACCAGCTGTTCTTAGCTAACAATTGTGTAGCATTTTTGAACAGTTCTTTGGTATTATGCCATCTCTGAGGCAATGTTCGTGTACATATTTTTATGCAGTTACCTTTGATTTTAATGTATATATTTTTACATTATAATGTATTTCTCACACATGACATTACACTGCCTATTTTGGTATGACCAGCTACTTAGAGCTAACGCTTTCGTGTAGCAACACTAAGTAGTGATCAGCTTCATATCATGGTACAGGCCACTTTCAATGCATATCTCAACTTCATCAATTGCACAAAGACCACTCTACAAATGTCATGACCACAACGTCGAGCACTCTAGCTCCTTTGGTCGTATACAAACACATTGACAACGATCCAACCTGCTTAGGTTTTAACTTAAACCTGGCAAATTCAGAGGCGATTTACCTCGAAATCTTCACGCTGCGGCTCCCAAAACTTACACTGCTCTATTTTGCCTCACGTGCTATGACCGACCACTAGAGCTAACAATTTGTGTAGCAATTCCTAGTGGTTACCTGGCATCATATCATTGTTGAAGCAACCAACAAGCATATTTAAGCCCAGCACTTATGGTTCATCATATTTTTGCTTAACTTGGTTCGAACTCTGTCATGCATTTCTTATCTAGCCTCGCAGAGAGGAATTTTTTTTCCTTTTTTTTCAGAGAGGAAAGTGTTGTAACGACACAAATTAATGGCCGACATATTGCGTAAATTAAATTCAATTTTATTTACGTTGCACCAATGAGAAAAAGCGAAACTTGCCGTTTAACCAATAGTGTGCAAGTAGGCATGGCATGCTATTTAAGCACGGCAATTTACCATGCAAGTCAGTTGTGGCAATTGCATTCTGCCTTGCGTCACGCGTGTGCGTTCTGTCGGCTGTCAATACCTACGCTGGTGATTTGATAGTTTCACCAACAATTGGCTACATCCGTGACTCATCTTGTTGCGGTATAACCAGCGAGACGAGCCAATTAATTGCAGAACCTGAACGACGTTATCCACATCGTGATTACAACTCAACCACGAGAACGACAACAACCAGAGTCCACCCAAGGCTCTAGGACATCTTCACACTCTGAATAATTCAGGAGAACGCACGACCAGGCCCTCTTAAGGGCCTCCATCAGTAACGAATCTCTATTCAGAGAACCTTAACCGAGTTTGTAACGTTGTACGGCATTTAC
>JAQBSW010012457.1:0-16749 GCA_029291075.1 Eudiplozoon nipponicum | reverse complement strand
GCAGATTTTCACATGGCAGAACCAATTGAAGTCACTTACATCCAAATTGGGTAGTATAGAACCACTCGTCTACCAGGATAGGGTCCTCGTGCGCATCATAGTTCTTGGTTAGAAACCCATAGCGATATGGCACCGAATCGAGCTCAGTGGCGATCTTGTTGAAAGTGTCTAGTACAATCATCTTTCTTACTTTCTTTTCTTAGTATGGCAAAGTTAGCAGTGAGGTTTCGGTTGTTTATGACGTGATACAGTAAAATCCGCAAGGAAGCTGTATTGCTGATGTCGCTTTGCCCGAACGCTAACTTGACCATAATAGTGTTGTGAAGAGGTTTAGTTTGCCTCATTTCTGTGAGTTATCTTGATAAATTTATTTATAGTAGCAAGGTATTCCTTCTCTCTCTGCCTCTCTCTCTCTCTCACTCGCTCACTCTCGTTAATCTCACTAATAATTTGTCTACATTCACTTATATACTTTTTTCACTCCTTAAGGTTATATGGCAGTGAAGCATTAGTCACTTTTGAGTTTTGTACGACTGGACACGATGATGATGATCATTATTATTATTATTATTATTATTATTATTATTATTATTATTATTATTATTATTATTATTATTATTATTATTATTATTATTACTATTTTTATTATTAGTAGTATTAGTAGTAGTACTAGTATTAGCAGTAGTTGTATCAACTGAAATAAATGGCCAATAAAAACCAATGAGATGTAACTCTTCATAATGAAGATATGCTGCCATGTAATTCATAGCCTAAGCCATTTCTCAATCGATAAGGTTTGTTAAAAGTCCAATTTACTTCTGCAGAAATCAATCACACAATTATTTGGCTACCTTTCTTGGCGTCTAATGAATGAACCTTTTCTCTAAGTTCATACATTCTTATGGGTAAATTTGCATTCAATCATTCCATTCTGTCTCTAATTTGCCCATCAACTTCATTCAATCATTCTGTACTGCATACAGGAAAAAATTTACAAGGAACAATTTTGTGATAATTTAAGACTTAAATATTATGTAAAAGATAATAGTGGTATTTTAATTGGATAACTACAGAAATATACAATTTCACAGAAAAATGCATATATTTAGCAGTGCATATCAATCAGATTATATTTTATTTATCTACGCTTATTGATATATTGCTAATGAACTCCAGTTTAATAAAGAAAACAACCAATTAATTAATTACCTATGTTGGTTATCTATTTTAATCTACATTAAATTTTACCACTTATCTCACACTGACGTTATATATATATATATATATATATATATATATATATATATATATATATATATATATATATATATATATATATATATATATAACTTTGTTATTAATGTGTTCTTTCTTCCTAATTAGAAATATACTGTGAATATTAAATGGCATGGACATTATAAATATATATATACATATATATATATATATATATATATATATATATATATATATATATAGCACTATAAAAGCTAAAACTTATTATTGGCCTACACTTAACCACACAATAAATGAACTTTTACAAATAAAACGCAATTTGAACTGCCAATTTTGGCATATCTTAAATTTATCGTTGAATTGGGTATCGTTTAGTTTAAAAAGAGACCTCTTCATACACTAATTTTAGCATCGAGTGATTGGCTTATGCTCGCATTAAAAAGGTATAGCAGATGAAAACAATCATAATGACTGCAAAAGCATCCAGTGTGCGGTTGGTAATGAAAATTTATTAAATCAAAATTGCGTATTTAAACTACACGCAAATCCGATTTTATTCATTCATATCACAAAGCAACAAACTGCCTTCAGTTCATATGACTGACTGTTGTATTTTTGTGTTATGAAACTGGATGAATGGAATACCAAATGATAAGCAGTATGTCGCTCGCTGAGCCATATTTAAAATACTTGAAACTACTGACAATGTTCCAAATAAGAATACATCCTTATAGTTAGATTTGCATACAAGGTGAGATACTTTGGTTAAATACAATGGGATTGGTGTTTACTTCAAGCTCGCAAACTTGATTTAAAGAATTTGTCTATGATTATTGAAAATAACGATGCCGTTAAGAAAAAATGCATGCCATATCGTTATTGTCCTATCTGAACTTAATTTGTACTAGGTGCGCAATACAAAAATCATTATTGGTTTACTTTAGTTCTCCGTACATGTTCCATTGAATGTTTTAATTATTTCCATGAAAACTCGATAACTGATGGCGATTAAAGCCTGAGTACAAAGCTTTGCTGGAGTAGCTTGTGCGTACAACGTCGTTCTTGAAAATCATCGCGAAATTTAGCTCATCTTCAAAATCGTGGTGTTTGTACCCTTTACAGGTTTGACACACCTCATCCAAAGTGATTATATTTTAAATTAATATTATTTAATACTGTACATAGAGTTGATTATATTTAAATACTGTTTGTTGCGAAGTACTAATATATATGCAAGTATGTATTAGGTTTTGCGAACCTACTAACAAATTAGTTCAGTTGTGACCAGAAGGACAAACCAAAGGCAGCATGAACGGAAAGTATAATCTCATGCACATTCGTTTCGTGCTTACTGGCGACTCATCAGAAGGAGCCGGTATTACGACCTTTAACCACTATATATTTGGTAAAAGAATGTGGAATAATAGGACGGTACAATCTCCTAGACGAATGTGTAAACCTGTAATAGTGAAGCTAACATAATCTAAAGTCAACAACAATACGACTTCAATGCTAACTCACACTATATAATATATATACCGAGTCTGTAAAGGATACTAACACTATGGCTATTGTGTTAGTAACTGATACCTTTTTTGAAATCGATGAGTACCGGATACTAACACTATGGTTTCCGAGTCGGTACATGATACCAATCTGATGGATATAAATTTATGCTAAAGTTCACCCAAATTGAGAATTACAACAATTTCCGAACACCTGTTATTCCAGTTAAACCATACACTCTGGCCTTCATCGATATCAGTTATCACATTTCGCGGTAAGCATGACATCATTCAATTCGATATATTACAGTTAAATACTGTTTGTTGCGAAGAACTAATATATATGCAAGTATGTATTAGGTTTGCGAACCTAGTAACAAATTAGTTCAGTTGTGACCAGAAGGATAAACCAAAGGCAGCATGAACGGAAAGTATAATCTCATGCACATTCGTTTCGTGCTTACTGGCGACTCATCAGTAGGAGCCGGTATTA
Source organism: Eudiplozoon nipponicum (assembly GCA_029291075.1). Classification (NCBI taxonomy): domain Eukaryota; kingdom Metazoa; phylum Platyhelminthes; class Monogenea; order Mazocraeidea; family Diplozoidae; genus Eudiplozoon; species Eudiplozoon nipponicum. The sequence goes on along the minus strand of JAQBSW010012457.1, from coordinate 13,515 downwards.
CGCCTTTAACCACTATATATTTGGTAGTAGAATGTGAAATAATAGGACGGTACAATCTCCTAGACGAATGTGTAAACCTGTAACAGTGAAGCTAACATCATTTAAAGTCAACGACAATGCGACTTCAATGCTAACTCACACTATATAATATATATACCGAGTCTGTAAAGGATACTAACACTATGGCTATTGTGTTAGTAACTGACACCTTTTTAAATCGATGAGTACCGGATACTAACACTATGGTTTCCGAGTCGGTACATGATACCAATCTGATTGATATAAATTTATGCTAAAGTTCACCCAAATTGAGAATTACAATTTCCGAACACCTGTTACTCCAGTTAAACCATACACTCTGGCCTTCATCGATATCAGTTATCACATTTCGCGGTAAGCATGACATCATTCAATTCAATATACTACAGTTAAATACTGTTTGTTGCGAAGAACTAATATATATGCAAGTATGTATTAGGTTTTGCGAACCTAGTAAAAAATTAGTTCAGTTTTTTTTTTTTTTTTTTTTTTTTTTTTTTTTTTTTTTTTTTTTTTTTTTTTTTTTTTTTTTTTTTTTTTTTTTTTTTTTTTTTTTTTTTTTTTTTTTTTTCCACATTCTTCTACCAAATATATAGTGGTTAAAGGTCGTAATACCGGCTCCTACTGATGAGTCGCCAATAAGCACGAAACGAATGTGCATGAAATTATACTTTCCGTTCATACTGCCTTTGGTTTATCCTTCTGGTCACAACTGAACTAATTTGTTACTAGGTTCGCCATACCTAATACATACTTGCATATATATTAGTTCTTCGCAACAAACAGTATTTAACTGTAATATATTGAATTGAATGATGTCATGCTTACCGCGAAATGTGATAACTGATATCGATGAAGGTCAGAGTGTATGCTGTAACTGGAGTAACAGGTGTTCGGAAATTGTTGTAATTCTCAATTTGGATGAACTTTAGCATAAAATTATATCCATCAGGTTGGTATCATGTACCGACTCGGAAACCATAGTGTCAGTATCCGGTACTCATCGATTTCAAAAAGGTATCAGTTACTAACACAATAGCCATAGTGTTAGTATCCTTTACAGACTCAGTATATATATTATATAGTGTGAGTTAGCATTGAAGTCGCATTGTCGTTGACTTTAGATTATGTTAGCTTCACTATTACAGGCTTACACATTCGTCTAGGAGATTGTACCGTCCTATTATTCCACATTCTTCTACCAAATATATAGTGGTTAAAGGACGTAATACCGGATCCTACTGATGAGTCGCCAGTAAGCACGAAACGAATGTGAATGAGAATATACTTTCCGTTCATGCTGCCTTTGGTTTATCCTTCTGGTCACAACTGAACTAATTTGTTACTAGGTTCGCAAAACCTAATACATACTTGCATATTTATTAGTTCTTCGCAACAAACAGTATTTAACTGTAATATATTGAATTAAATGATGTCATGCTTACCGAGAAATGTGATAACTTATATCGATGAAGGCCAGAGTGTATGGTTTAACTGGAGTAACAGGTGTTCGGAAATTTTTGTAATACTCAATTTGGGTGAACTTTAGCACAAATTTATATCCATCAGGTTGGTATCATGTACCGACTCGGAAACCATAGTGTTAGTATCCGGTACTCATCGATTTCAAAAAAGGTATCAGTTACTAACACAATAGCTATAGTGTTAGTATCCTTTACAGACTCGGTATATATATTATATAGTGTGAGTTAGCATTGAAGTCGTGTTGTCGTTGACTTTAGATTATGTTAGCTTCACTATTACAGGTTTACACATCCGTCTAGGAGATTGTACCGTCCTATTATTCCACATTCTTCTACCAAATATATATAGTGGTTAAAGGGCGTAATACCGGCTCCTACTGATGAGTCGCCAGTAAGCACGAAACGAATGTGCATGTGATTATACTTTCCGTTCATGCTGCCTTTGGTTTATCCTTCTGGTCACAACTGAACTAATTTGTTACTAGTTTCGCAAAACCTAATACATAGTTGATTATATTGTTGTTTTACTATGTTTACGTGCAGTAGATTGCACTGCCCATCTGCCTCACGTTTCTTGTCCAAATAAAAAGTTTTGTTGTGACGGCAAACTGCCGTCGTACTCTGATGATGATCATGGAAGGTCGAAACGCGTCAGTGCGTTGCAGCTGGCGGTAGTTTTGTTATGTTGTTCGATGACTGGTTAAATACAATGGGATTGGTGATTACTTCAAGCACGCAAACTTGATTTAAAGAATTTGTTACCACCACCCGCGCAATCAATTATTGTTTAAATTATATATAGAATTTTGCTCGTATAAAGAGCTGTAAACGCCCTGGCTGCAAGTAAATGCCGTGCGACGTTACAAAGTAGTTAAGAGTCGTAGATAATGAGAGACAGTTACTGTTGGTGGCCCTTGTTAGTGCTCGAATTACCTTGTCCGGCAAATGCCGAGAAAGTTAGGCAGTGTTACAGTGTCCCGAAGTACTCCTAGATACTTGAGGCTGACTCTAGTTTACTAGCTAGTGTTCCTTCGTTGTGGAGTCGAAACCAGAGGGGTGAGTTGCTATGTGAAGGCTCAGAATTGTCTTGTTGAAGATCTGCGGCAACACCGTGGTGGCTGGCACACGTAGAAGTCCGAATAATAGATAATCGATCCGTATGACTAGTTGTGCAGCACCAAGTAACTAGGTGACACAGTGTAACTGACGCTAGTCCAGAAGTCAGCGTAGGCAAACAGTCAAATGTATAACGCTTATTATAATCAAGGTTGCGGTCTTGATATAAACACCTGACCCATTAATTACTTACATATGTCAGTATAAACTAAGAATTGTATAGTGTAGAAAAGGCAATTCGTTTAATTATATAAATGTATAACGCGACATCAATCACACGTAGTGAATAGCAGGAAGTGTCAAACGTGTGTGTGATAATGCATGGTAAATGCATTGTGCTTATGTACTTGTGCAAGCGTAAGCTCGTACGCCATTGGTTAACGGAAAATTTCGCGTTTTAATTGGTAGCGCGTAAATGAAATTTGAATTTTATTTAAGCAATATGTCGGTGAATTTTTCTGAGCCGTTACATCACTTTCCTTTCAGAAAAAGAAAAATTTACTCTCGGCGGGGTTTGATAGGTAATGTAGGGTGGAGAACGAACTCAGTTAAGCAACTGGTTATTATTCTGCCCATAGCTAATAATAAAAAATGTACGGTAAATACTGTGGTGGAACATGCTTGTTGGATGCTTCAACAGTGATATGATGCCAAACACCCACTAGAAATTGCTACACAAATTGTTAGCAGTAGCGGCCGGTCATATCGCCTGAAGCGAAATAGAGTAGTGTGAGGTTTTTAGAGCCATAGCGTGAAGATTACAGAGTAGATTGCCACTGAAGCTGTCAGGTTTTAAAATGACACTTGGGCAGGTGGGATCTCCGTTAATGAATTTGAACACGACCAAAAGAGCTAGTGTGCTCGACGTTGTGCTCATGTTATTCGTAGAGTGTGCACTGTGCAACTGATGAAGTTTTGTTATGTTGTTCGACGACTGGTTAAATACAATGGGATTTGTGTTCACTTCAAGCTCGCAAACTTGATTTAAAGAATGAAGTTGAGAAATGCATTGAAAGTGGCATGTACCATGAAATGAGGCCCAATACTTAGTGTTGCTACATAAGGCTTTAGCTATAAGTAGTTGGTCATACCAAAATAGGCAGTGTGAGCCATGCTAAAGTTGCCCTGAGTTCCCTATGCATTCTTTCTACCATACCGTTAGATTGGAAATGGAAGGCAGTCGTCTGGTGTCAGGTGCATTCAATGAACCGAAAGATAGTTTTGAAACGATCCGATGAGAAGCAAGTGCCTCTATCAGTGATGACCTCATTGAGAACACCATAATGGGCTATCCATGCAGAGATAAAACCGTTTGTGACTTCATCTGCAGAAATGGTGCCAAGATGTAAAGCCTCAGGCCATCGTGTAGATCTATCAATCATAGTTAAAAGGTAGCTAAAACATTGAACCATTGTTAGAAGAACTACGTCGATGTGAACGATGGCTAGGCGAGAAATAGTTCGGAAATGTTGTAACTTAAAACGAGTGTGCCGTGAGATCTTGTTATTCTGGTAAATGGAACACTCGGAGACCCACCGTCTAAGCGTCTGAGCCTGTGACCCCAGAAACGATCTTTAAGAAGTCTTATAGTGGACTTGCTTCCTAAGTGAGAAATTGAGTGAATTGAGTCGAAAACCTTTATCTGAAGGCTGGTCGGCAGAACTGGCTTGTTGGACTGCGTACCCGTGAAGTAAACAATAGGTAACCCTCCCAGAGACGGCATACGAACTTGGTTGGGTGACGGGCTACTGATCTTTGAATGTGAGTGCCACCGCGCTGTTCCGTTCGCAGGAGGGATAGCGTTAGTGGAGGTTCACTGAGTGTCACGGAGTTGACTGTGAATGGCGACGGCGAAGGTGGTTGTAGCGAGACGTCTGGTCTAGAAAGAGCGTCTGCAATGAAGTTTTGTTCGCCCTTGACATGAAAGATGTCGAATTGCCATTCGCTCAGATGAGACAGCTGTCTTTTTACTCTGGCAGGGTACTTGACGATAGTTGAAGTCGCTAACTAATGGTGCATGATCTCTGAAAACTACAAATCTGCTGCTGCCAATAGTGCTGATAAGGTTCCGATCTCCGTCGATCTCTTGTTCCTATGTGGCTCCAATAGCGAATTCAGAAGCATATGTTGTGAGTAGAAATGGTCGTTTAAAATTTGGATGCGTCAGCATTGTAGCATTTGCCAACGAGTTGATGGCGAGTCTAAGTAATTTCTCCTCCTCAGATGACCAAGAAATGATGGAATTCTTGCTAAGTCCTTTTCGATTCCGCAGGTGCCTACAAGAAGGATAAAGTTGTCTTGAAAGGCGGGGCAGGAACTTGCGATAGTAGTTTAGGATTCGCTAACAGTCTTCGCTGACTTGATATTCCTGATTGAATTCTCCTTTGACGGCAAAGGCTGAATACATTTTGGCGTGATACGATGGCCTAGGAAGTCCACAGATTTAGTTGCAATCTGCGTCTTGTCACAGTTGATCTTGAGTCCGTGGTTGGATAAGTAAGAGAGGACGTTTCGTAAATGCTTGGCATGCGATTCTAAGTCTGGACTGAATACTATTATGTCATCGAGATATGACAACAGTAACCGGCGTCGTCGTAAAGTATGTTGTCCATGAATCTTTGAAATGTCCGTGTAGCACACTTAAGTCCAAAAGTCATGTAAAGATATTCGAAAAGGACAAATGAAGTGATGACCACAGTCTTTTCAACATCTTCTTGCGCCACCGGGATGTGGTGCTATGCTTGTCTGAGGTCAACCACTGACAAGAAATTGCTACCATTGAGTTTTTCAAGTAAGGTGTTAATATTTGGAATAGGATATGCATCAGATTTTGTCACTGAATTTAACTTGCGGTAATCTCCGCAGGTGCTGTTCGATCCGTTCGATTCGGAGACTAAGTACAGTAGTGACGCCAATGAACTTTTCGATGGTCTGATGATTCGCTCATCTAATAGCCTTGAAAATTCCTTTTGAGCAGCTTTCAGTTTAGCAGGAGCCAGTGGTCGCTTCTTGAGTGCAATAGGTTGTCCTTCTGTGATGATATGAATTATCGTGTTGGAGATTTGTAGCTCTGAATGGCTGAGATCGAATAGCGACTTGTGTTCTCGAAGAGCTGCTGATATCTCTGCTGAATGATGCACTGGGGTTAGCTGAATAACGTGTAATTGCAAACTCAAGTGTCCAAAACTGTGCTCAAGTCTGGTGGAGGGGTCGATGATCTTTTTATTGGCAAGATAAAGAATGAGCCGATATTTCAACAGGAAATCGGGGCCTTTTATGTTGTGTGAGACCTTGGTAACGATGAAGTTGTGAGTAAATTCACGCCATAATCCTATATTGAGTGTGTGATACCGACAGCCATAAGTAGGTTTGGGCTCGCCTGTAGCTGTTGCGAGGAGAACATCTAGCGACATCTCGGCCATTGAATCACCCTTGAGAACAGAGACTGCTGCACCTGTGTCTACGATAAATTCTTCGCCAGTTCTGAAGTCAAGAAGGTGCAGAAGTTCGTTGGGCTGTTTGGCCGGGTCATACAAACAAGTAGGCTGGTCATTACGAATGACATTGTCAGTTTTGCTGTCTATGTAGCATATTCGGTGTGGACGAAAATTGTCAAAGAGAACTTCAGATTGAAATAAATTGCCTTTTAGTGGCGCCTTTGAAGCCGTTGATACCGTCTTCTACTTTCTGCGTCATACGTTTCCCGATCCTGATGCTTCACTGCGCCTGTTTTTTCTGAAGACTGGCCCATCGACTGTGGAAATTGGCATTCATTCGGGAATTCTTCCGAACAGCGGAGAGAGACTTGACATGAATAAAAAAACTTCTGGTGATTATAGCACCAGTTCTTTGGAGCATATTCATTAAAAATATTGTGGGGGATCTAGATCGCCGCCTACTGTTATTTCATGTTTTGGGTGGGAAAGTGGGTGGTGCGCGCACTTGATTCAGTTCAGATCTCCCTATGGCTAATCCTTCTAGAACTTTAGCCATGTTTGCTATTGTTCTCTCTAAGCAAGTGATAATATCATCCTGTGGGGAAGGGAAAAAAGATGACTAATTTAACTTAGGTTCTAGTAATCTAAATTATAACTCTCATCTTTCTCATAAGTCACCTCTGGAGAGAGAGAGAGAGAGAGAGAGAGAGTTGGGGAGCTGCCTGGCAAATAATTTTAATGACTGGGGAAGGTTGTTAATAAAAACAACCTTAGCTTTATTTTCAGAAATATTGGTTTTATAACAAAGTTTCTGCAATTACCTTAAAAACTCGATGGCGCCAATGTTTGGCATGTTTAACTGCGCATACTTATTTATTATCTCCTCAGTTTCAGTGGCACCCAGCAAGGATTCCACTTCATTTTGGAGGCCCAAAATAAGGTTGGGTAGTTTCCTAATCGTCTCAAGCTTTGGATAAATCCTTCGTTGCAATTCTGCAGGTAGTTTTGCGAAAACCTTTGACAGTTTTTAATGACTGTCATAATCTGGAAACAGGGAGAAAGCAGAGCTTACGCGCGTAAATAATAATTCACAATCTTCATCCTATACAGGGACACCAGCATCTAAAAATTAGACCTGGCATTCTGATAATCTTAAAAGCATAAATTTATATATTAAATGTAAGCGAAATGAAGCGATGTGAAAATTTAAAACATACGTGCCCTGTAAAAATTACATCTATTGACTAAGCGCTTACCAAAATCTGCTTCCACAGTTTGAAGCGTAAGCTCGCATGCCATTGGTTAATGGCAAATTACGCTTGTTTTAATTGGTAGCACGTAAATGAAATTTGAATTTCATTTAAGTAATATGTCGGCGAATTGTTCTGAGCCGTTACAGAGCATCGATTAAGTAGTACAAATTTAACCATATTTTTTAAATTATGTTCACTTTTGTCATTGTGCTGACTGCTTCATCCTAATACGGGTGCTTCTGCGAAGACTTCCTGTTGAATTAATGCCAGTCATATATATGGGATTCTTTCGTGCGTTCTTAGTGTCAAATGTGGCTTTTTGCTACATGTACATAATGGTTGTCGTTTACATCAAATTCAAAACCTTGATTAAAAGTAATAGGTAGTATATAGCTGAAAATTTTGCGTAATGTGTGGTAGCGTGGCTCAGTTGTTAGAGCACCAATTCCTAAGCAGACGTGCCCTGGTTCGAGCCTTGTCCACGGAAAATTCTGGCCAGAACGTGATGAGCTCCCAATAAGGGCTAAACCGGTCTACTGGATGAATTGATTTTATAAAAAACAATGCTTAGTTATTAATGACAAGTGTGTGTACTTAATGGTTCAGGTGTTTATATCAAGATCGCAAACTTGATTTCAATAAATAACATTAGCATTCCATGCAAATTAGCATAGTTAAGTTATATTTAACATTACTTTGACATCTAGGTTATTAGTAAGATTAACTAAAAATCACTTAAACATAACAGTTATACCTACAAATCTCCTTAAAATTGAAGCCCCTCGTATATATATATATATATATATATATATATATATATATATATATATATATATATATATATATATATATATATATATATATGTGTGTGTGTGTGTGTGTGTGTGTGGCTACAAACAGCTGATGTAGTGACTGCATAGAAATTGTGCAGCCGAAATTTCCAGTCAAGTACAATGTATGCAAGACGAATGGAGGTAAAAGCCGCATATCTCATTTTTATTTTCATATATATGCAATGCGGTTTAATTCTCTCTAGTCAGTTTGCCGTCGTACTCTGATGATGACCATGGAAGGTCGAAACGTGTCAGTGCGTTGCGGTTGGGGATTGTTTTTGTTGTTGTTCGACGACTGGTTAAATACATTTGGATTACGTCAAGTTCGAAAACTTGATTTAAGGAATTGTTACCACCAGCCGCGCAATCAATTATTATTTAATTTACCTTGATTGTTATTTTAACTTTATAAATAATACGCAGTCACGATCATGAATTTATTGCAGATTTTGTCAAGTACAAGCAAGTTTTTCAATTCTTTATATCAAGTTTGCGATTTTTAAGTAAACGCCAATACCATTGGATTTAACTAGTCGTGGAACAATATGGCAAATCTATCGCAAGACACACGTACTGACGCGTTTCCTTCTATTAACATCATCTGATTACGATAGTAAACTGACTAGACTATGAGGATCAATCTACATATATATATATATATATATATATATATATATATATATGGAAAGCAAAATTATAAATGCCTACCTCAGTAGTTCTTTATAAATTAAATTGAATGAGTACTTGGCTGTATACTTATGCTATCATGTACTTACTTTTGCAGCCTTCACATATAGAAAATAGTAAAAATTAAGCAATTAATGATTGCGCAGGTTGTGGTAACAGGTGTTTAAATCAAGTTTGCAAGATTATAGTAAACACCAATCCCATTGTATTTAACTAGTTGTCAAATAATCATTAACTTGCAAATAAGTATTAATTTCTTTTAGGAGATACTATTTATGATTTTTATTTTTAAGAGCATCTAGACCAATTTCCAATGCCTAAAACTCTATTTTCCTTTCTACCGCTCTTCCGTGCGTCCTGTCCTGGCGAAGCCTGTGTGACTGATGATAGTTTTTCTATGTCATTCGACGATTGGTTACATACAATGGGATTGGTGTTTACTTCAAGCTCTTCAGTTAAGCAATCGAGAAATGCATATGTGATGATAGTATTTCAGAAAATCAAGCTTGCTATCTTTAGTTAACCACTAATCTCATTTTTAGCCAAGAGCAAAGCAGAGTAAAAGAAGCCTCAGTTATATCTACAATTTCTAGCAATGCTGATGAATAACGACATATTATGGGCCAAGTAGAGAAATGCATTAATTCCATAACGTTCTCGTAGTCTCTAAAATTGGCTGTATACACTTAATTTGAAAGACAACAGTAAAACTAGACAGTGCGAAGCTGATTTATATTTTGCGTTGCAATAAGAGAATAGGTAGTCATAAACAACCAAAGCCGTTTAGCGTTGGTCTAATGAAACAAACAAATAAACAAAAAAATTGCATATTTTTGACATGCTGAAAAACAAACAAAAACAATTGACTAGGCATGGTCAACAAATTTAAATTAAACATAACATATTCTAGAAAAACAACTGATTGTTGAGAGTCATGCATTTTTCACAAGTATATCAGATATGGCATGAATGGTTTTTACGGTCATAAATTGTAAAAAACTCACTAGCTTGTCTAGTTGTAAATTCAGAGCAGTATTAGTTGAAATTACGAAATAGCATTCCCTGTAAGTACGCAAAAACTAACAAAACTACATACTTGTAAGTACTACAACGGTGTTCTAAATCTCTTGCACAATGGCTTCCAATTGAGTTTCTGCCGAGAAAGCCGAATATGCAAGGCCCGCCCATCGGGCGCTGGTTCGAATTAAATTACAACAGCAACAACAAATTTTCGGCTTTAAGAATGTCTCGTTAGTTATTCATGCTACAGTGTGGCGTAGTCACGTGGCTACAATAACCTGAATAACAAAGTTCGCATACAAGTTTTGGTGTTCGGCCTCTCCTGCATGCTTAAGCGACCTTCTCAACTAGTGCTCCGGCCAACACAACCAGCGCTCCTCAAGAAAAATAAAATTAACAGATTTGAAAAATAATCACGGAAATGATAAGAAAGACAAAATATTGTGTGGAAAAATGCAGCAAAATATCACAGAATACAATGACCAGGATACTAAAATGAAATAGACTGCAAAAATCAACAGGTAAATGTTCCATAGCCTTAAAATTTGTTTCCTGTTACCTTGTATGTCTTGAAATGGTGATTTATTCACATATAAACACGTGTTAAAATGGTCCAGCAACTAGGCGTGTGCTGTAAATAAAACCAAAAAAAGGACTCAACCAAACGAAATAAAAAAATTACTTAAAAAAGCTTGTCGATTTGAAAGTAAAGTTGTAAACTTTTGTTGAAAGATTATTTTAACACGGTTACGTAATAAACGAGCCATAGCACCAATTTGATGCTAATACTTGTTTGATTTGCCTCTTACGAGTCCGGTATTCAGAGAAATCGAGAATTTTACAAAGCTGCACGAGAATTCGCGAAAGCACTATTCCAGTTTTGCGGACTCGTCTAAAAAACGATGCAATTTATGCCTCTGGTGTACTTAATATTAAATTCGTTACAGCCTAGTCAGGACTAACAAACCTAACCGATATGTTAGTGTTGTCCCGAACATGTGCCCTTATCAAAGCTTATTGCAATAGGATCTACTGAAAGACATCTCCACTGAATCCAACAGCCATTGAAGCGTTTCCACATTGATGTGATATTAAATAAAAATCCATCTGAAGCAATCAATCTCAAACCTATTGAATGCAAGTATCAATTCGTTGTGAAAGGTATGCTAAACTCGGCCGTTTTAAATGGCAATCACGCCTTACTAAAAGTTGTAGCGTTGAGTTAATCAAGAAGAGCATAACCCTAGACAGCAAATTGAAGGGAAAAACCTCCTAACATTGAAGCCTAGGTGACCAAGAACGTAAATGGCAGGGCAAAGTTACAGTGAAACACGTACGGACAAATTCACACCAAACCAGCCACATTTAATTGAGTTTAGTACAGGACAAACGGGCCGCTTTCGCCAGGTAGGAGAGCTGGACACAAAGTTTAGCAAACCATAGTAGCTATACCTTATATACAGAAATAGTGAGCAATAATCAGCAAAAAACAATAAGCACAATTATGTTTCACATTTGTATGTGCGAGGCTGTGTGTGTGTGCATGTATGTGTATGTATGCACGAATAGACGTCATTTATTTGGTGACGTTGAAATACTACTGCATAAAAACATTTGTATACCAGCAAAATAATACCTCACGGTCACAAATATCGATATTTCCGTACACTGTCCGTAAATGATATACAAAACAAACTCAATACATGATATGCAGATATACTCCCACATTTACGTGGCTTTTTTAGTAGAAACGAGGTACTAAATAACTTTTTTTAAACTTTATACGCATACGTATGTAATTATACCTATATATATAATTTATGGAATAAAATTTAATGCATATACAGTCAAAATAAGTTAAATTAAATTAGCTAAATGAAGTAGTGCCTTAAATAATGCCATTTGCCAGCCTACCACACAAAATAGAACTAATGAAAGCAGATTGATAAAAACGTACCGCTGAAATAAGGATCTTTTTAGTATGGCACAGAGCCATAAAACAACCTCTACAACTTACTCCTACTACCTTTTTATAGCTTTTCTGCATCAGGCGATCAACCGTTAGTAACCATTTTAACCAAAAGATTACTTGGAACCAAACCCACCTCGTTACATGCACCATGCCCAAACGCTACCTGAATCAAATTGAGTATCATGACGAATCAAGGCATGTATATCTACGCTATATATATATATATATTGTCAGTAATAAGTTTATAGTGAAAAACGTAAAATAGAGAAGCTACATAAAGCCCAAATAATTTCTTTATTATTTGGAATTCAGATAAAAAGCTAATTAACTCAAACCAATAATTTCGATAACTAGTGTATAGATTTTTAAAATCTCGATGCAGTTCTGAGACAAAAAAATTACAAAACAAGACCAAAATTAATACAAATAGGGCATTTAAATTTTTTATGTAACTGAAATAAAATAATAAGGCAAGTTAAATCAGGTCAAAGTGTAGTGCTAAAACAGCTAAGCCAGCTTGATTTGCAAAATAATAATAAAGACAAATTCAATTGACTAAAACGTTCAATTGAACCACAAATAACTTCACACAAAACTTTATTATCGCGATGGTTTGACAATAAAAACCTGATCCACATTCTGTCTAACAAAGTTTGATGAAATAATATTCTTTTGCAAAATGGTAAAAAATTTGTACCTTTCTGTTAGGCAAGACGTCAGCTGTTCACCGAATTCCAGCAATTGGTTTATCAAAGCCAGAAATCACCATCAGCGACGGCACACACGAATCAAAATCGCTCGATTCTTAAAATGAAGCAACAGCGTACAATATTTAAAGCAAGTTCCGACAAGAGCGTCGTGCATTAGATTACGAGCGCGAAGCACAACAATTTGCATTTACCAATTTGCGCTGTCTCAGTTAAAGCATAACTGGCACAGAATTCGTTAAAATTCCACCTAAGACTTCATCAACTATGTGGATACTAAACGGGCTTGATAAAAAAACAAATTTTTGCACTTCAAATACGCCTTGCTAACAAATGCCAAAAAACACTGTTGTTGTTAAAAGTTGCCTAGTAACAATTTAGTTCAAATCGGGCGTGGAGGAAAGGCTAACTTTGATCTACATTGCTTAACCTATTCAACACTATTACGTCTTGAAAAAAACGCCAGTTACATATTTTTGCCTCTTTCCTCCTCCCAGCCACCACTCCCCTTCGAGGTTTTATTTTCCACAACATCTGGAAATATGTAATTGTCCATCCATGGGCCTAGTGTTATCCATTTTCGGGTCGACTAATTTGAACTAAGTCAATACGAACAATTAGTAGGAACACGGGCTAAGTGAAAATTAAAATGAATAACCAGCGAGAGTTTTTTGAGAAATTTATCGTAAAAAATTAAACGTAAGGGTAGAAAATTCTGTGTCATGAAAAGACACCGCACAATATCCTTTAAGTGTTTGTATTTTTTGCTCCAGGAAGAATTGAGTCACTAAATGCAGGTGAATGCACTGCCGGACAATTAAGCTCCACAAGAGATGAAGCGAATTACCAGTCAGTGCTTAAACAGATTGACAGCGGAAAAGAACTTGCAATCATCCGCGTTTCTTATCAACCTCGTGGATAAAAGATTACGTAATTGCGTGTTTAAAAATGAGATGTACGCAAAATA
>JAQBSW010012456.1:0-16749 GCA_029291075.1 Eudiplozoon nipponicum | reverse complement strand
AATGATATGGTCCTTGACATCAGCTACTAGAAAATTCCATCGGAAGGACGATTTCTGGCCTAACGTTACCGACATTACTTTTATCCCTTTCACTCCTATCGGACTACCGTTAGCGGCCCATAGTTGATAATAAAATGTGGGGCAATCTGCTTTCACAACGTCTGACCTAACTATGCTTACCTCAGCACCCGTATCAATAAGAAATTCTAATCCAGATAATTCATCTTTAATAATGAACTTGTTGCTGGACAATCCGGCAATGTTTTCCAGATCTCCGCTTAGTGAGAATCGGACTCTCTTGCCTTCTATCTCGGTGCTATTTGTACTAGTCGCCTCTTTTGCTTTGAGTATGCCTTTTAAAGGCATATCTGGGAGCCTTTGCAATGGAACCCCCCCTACGGCTCCTACTAGCGGGGGGTTTGTCCTTTTCCCGGTGATGGATTTCTCTCTACCGGTTTTGTGCTTCCTTTCCATTTGGGTCCACCTAATCGCGGGTATATACAATTTTCACCTTGGCACTTTGCACTTCGTCCGTACACGCAATGTGCCTTACACCATCCGCGTGGCCCTTCAAAGCGTTGACGTGAGAGACTCCCTCGACGTCAATTATACCTATCCTGACTCTGAAGTTGCGAAATGTCACGACGTATACTAGCAACTTCTCTACATAAGAAACGCAAGGTTTCTTGTATAATCAGGTTGTTTTCGGCAGCTGCCCTGACTGGCTGCACCATGACAGAATCTGATATTACAGCATGTACTTGTGGTTCCTGCTGTTTATACACGCCGTCTAATCCTCTGAGGTTTGTTGGACAATCAATGCTCATAGTGTCAAATACTTCCAATGTGGTTCTAAGCCTAATTGGTAGATCATCTGTGAAAATGGAGTTGACGACATCTCTGGATATATATTTAACCTGGAAGCTCTTGTGCAAAGGCTTTCGTAAAATTCGGACGGTAATTGACGCCCCATTTTTTCTAAGCGTAATAGTTCGCACATTTGCGCCGATGTTCCAGGCTGATATCTCTGTTGATTTTCAGCCATTAATAACTCAAATGCATTGTACGGCTTTTCTTCCACAGTTCTGTCTCTGAAATTTTCCAAGGCATTTCGGAAATTTCCAGGCAATGTCATCCATGCTGCAACAAATTTCTCCATTGGATTTACAATATTTTAAGCACTAAATATCATTTGGGCATCTCCGACCCAATTTGAATGTTTTACAGATATATACTGCGGTAGACTTAAAATTCTTGGACTGGCGCGGTCGCCAAATTTTGTAGAGGCTCCTAACCTATTCGTGTCTGAGAACCCCATTGATGCCAGATCGCTTGTAGTCCTAAAATTTACAGTGGAATCTGATATGCTTATATTTACATTCGTATCTGCTAAATTCAAATCCGCAATATCTTGTCCTAACTTCCTTGGGTCCTCAAATTTAATATCAGTCTCCATTTCTGGTTAGTTTAATTTTTAAATCGACACTTAATGTTAGGCAATCGGAATGCGAAACCTGTTTCGCTCAAACTCTCAAGCAAATAATCTGGAAGGAGATATACGTGAAAAACAGAATAATCAAATTACCTGTTCCATAACGTCCCTTCTATGTGTGCTTCAATAACAAAATGTAAGACAGTTTTAGCAAAAAAATATTGTTGCCACAAGTTGTGTTTTACTCCTGTGCGTATTGTGTCAACCCTGAAGATGAGACTGGAAATAACGTCTCGAAATATAGGTGAAAGATCAATGGCGGATCTTGATCCTAAAGCGCTTTCAGACAATCAGCTAATTGAAGGCTTAAAGGAGAAGGGACAAGTGAGAACCCATCAACTGAGGCCAAAAATTACATCATCTGAAAAGATAAAAGGTTCAAGATTTTGCCGACCTATGAGTGCTAACAATTGTCCCGCACAAGAAAAATGCGGTCAAATCCGAAACGAAAAGGACAGCACTGAGAAACAAAATAATACATCTTTTAAAATATTGTGAAAGTTTATCCGTTTCTAATAAAGAAAAATGTGAAATTTTCAGCAGACCAAAAGATGATACAACCAGTCGAGAAACGGGACACTTGAAAACTGAAAAATGGAGCACAATTCAAAGTCAAGTATTTAAACAAGGAATGTGTAAACGCCCCGGCTTCAAATAAATGCCGTGCGACGTTACAAACTTGGTTAAGGTGCTCTGGATATAGATATTGTTATGATAGGGGGCTCTTAACAGGGCCTGGTCGTGCGTTCTCCAGCAAATGCCGAGTGTGAAGATGTCCTAGAGCCTTGGGTTGACTCTGGCTGTGGTTCCTTTTGTTGTTGCGTTGTAATCTCGATGTGGAAAACTTCGTTGAAATTCTGCATTAATTGGCTCGTCCCGCTGGTTGTACCGCAACAAGATGGGTCACGAATGTTGCCAATTGTTGGTGAAACAAATCCAATAACCAGCGTAGGTATTGACAGCCGACAGCACGCACACATAACGCAAAGCAGAAGGCAAATGCGACAACTGACTTGCATGGTAAATTGCCGTGCTTAAATACCATGCCATAGTAATATATGTCTACTTGCACACTATTGGTTAATCGGCAAGTTTCGCTTTTTTCTCATTGGTGCAACGTAAATAAACTTGAATTTAATTTACGCAATATGTCGGCCATTAATTTGTTTCGTTACAACACTTTCCTCTCTGAAAAAAAGGAAAAAAATTCCTCTCTGCGAGGCTAGATAAGAAATGCATGACAGAGTTCGAATCAAATTAAGCAAAAAAAATAATGTACCATAAATGCTGGGCTTAAGTATGCTTGTTGGTTGCTTCAACAATGATATGATGCCAAGTAAACACTAGGAAATGCTACACAAATTGTTAGCTCTAGTGGTCGGTCATACCGCGTGAGGCAAAATAGAGCAGTGTAAGATTTGGGAGCCGCAGCGTGAAGATTTCGAGGTAAATCGCCTCTAAATTTGTCAGTTTTAAGTTAAAACCTAAGCAGGTTGGATCGTCGTCAATGTGTTTGTATACGACCAAAGGAGCTAGAGTGAGTGCTCGACGTTGTGGTCATGATATTTGTAGAGTGACCTTTCTGCAATTGATGAAGTTGAGATATGCATTGAAAGTGGCCTGTACCATGATATGAAGCTGATAACTACTAAGTGTGGTTACACGAAAGCGTTAGCTCCAAGGAGCTGGTCATACCAAAATAGGCAGTGAGATGTCATGTGTGAGAAATACATTATAATGTAAAAATATATACATTAAAATCAAAGGTAACTGCATAAAAATATGAACACGAAAATTGCCATAGAGATGGCATAATACAAAAAAACTGTTCAAAAATGCTAAGAACAACTGGTTATGCCACGTGAGACAAATGCGAAAAATAACGTAAGGTTAAAAAAAATTTTGATACGTAATGTTAATGTTAAAAAATATCAATTACGCGTTATACAAAGCAGGATATTGAGATTGTGGGCAGACGGAGCCTGAGCCGTATGTAGAAGGTTTAACGCTCTCAGGATCAGGCGGTTCGATAAACGGTTTCAACCTGTCTATGCTCACTGATGTCGGTGTAGCGCCTTGCATAATAATGAAGTATTTTGGTTGTCTGAGCAAAATCGGATAATGACGGCGAAAATTTGGTTGTAGTGGTGCAACAGCATTGTCGTTGCGAACAAGTACTCTCTTGCAGCTGTGGAGCTGTGGGTGAACGAAGACTGGACTAGGCGTATGTCTCGGCTGCTGTTCAGACATGTTACCGAAATGAAGTCGAAGACGGGTAGCTTCGTCTTGTGGGTCATCTTCTGCCGGTAGTCAACGTGGGAGCTGACTAGACAGGCGTAGATCCATGCCATACAATAGTTGTGACGCAGACGTTTTAATGGATTCACGAGTACGGGAACGCATGGCAAGCAGAAATAAAGGTAGTGCATCGACCCAGTTGCCATTAATGGACGAGGATTTTAAAGTAGCTTTGAGTTCCTTATGCATTCTCTCTGTCATACCATTAGCTTGGGGATGGTAGACAGTCGTCTGGCGTAAGATGCATCCCATGTACCGCAAGGTGGTTTTGAAACGATCAGATGAGAAGCAAGTGCCTCTGTCCGTGATGACCTCATTGGGAACACCATAATTGGATATCCATGCAGAGATAAAACCGTTAGTTACTTCGTCTGCAGAAATGGTGCCAAGAGGTAATGCCGCAGGCCACCGTGTAAATCTATCGATCATAGTTAGAAGGTAGCTGAAACCTTGAACCTTTGTCAGATGAACTATGTCGATGTGGACGATGGCTAGGCGAGAAGTAGACCGAAAATGTTGCAACTTAGAACGAGTGTGTCGTGTGATCTTGTTTTTCTGACAAATAGCACACTCTGAGACCCATCGTTTAACATTCTGCCTAAGTCTGTGACCCCAGAAACGATCTGTAAGAAGTCGGACAGTCGCTTGGCTTCCTGGGTGAGAAATTGAGTGAATTGAATCGAAAACCTTTCTCTGAAGGCTGGTCGGCAGAACTGGCTTGTTGGGCTGCGTACCCGTGAAGTAAACAATTGGTAAGCCTTCCCACAGACGGCATATGAACTTGGTTGGGTGACGGGCTATTGATCTTTGAATGTGAATGTCACCGCGTTGTTCAGTTCGCAGGAGAGTTGGCGTTAGTGCAGGTTCACTGAGTGCCACGGAGTTGACAGTGAATGGTGACGGCGAAGGTGGTTGTAGAGAGACGTCTGGCCTGGACAGGGCATCTGCAATGAAGTTCTGTTTGCCCTTGACGTGAAAGACGTCAAATTGCCATTCGCTTAGACGAGAAAGCTGTCTTTCCACTCTGGCAGGGTACTTGGCGATAGATGAAGTTGCGTTTCGAAGTGCGCTAACTAGTGGTGCATGATCTGTGAAAACAACAAATCTGCTACTGCCAATGATGCTGATAAAATGGCGCACTGCGTCGTGGATGGCGAGAAGTTCTCGGCCGAAAGTGTCGTACCTCGTTTCTACTGGTTGGAGAGTACGCGAGTAGAAACTGATAGGCTTCCGAACTCCGTCGATCTCTTGTTCCAAAGTGGCTCCAATAGCGAATTCAGAAGCATCTGTCGTGAGTAGAAATGGCTTTTCGAAATCTGGATGCGTTAGCATTGTGGCATTTGCTAACGAGTTGATGGCAAGTCGAAGTAATTCCTCGTCTTCGGATGACCAAGCAATGATGGAATTCTTGCTAAGTCCTTTTCGGTTCCGCAGGTGCCTGCACAAAGGATAAAGTTGTTTTGAAAGGCCTGGAAGGAACTTGCGATAATAGTTTAGTACTCCCAGGATTTTCTGCAAATCGCTCAAAGTCCTTGGTGACTTGATATTCTTGATTGAATTCGTCTTTGACGGCAACGGTTGAATACCTTGGGCCGTGATACGATGCCCTAAGAAGTCGACGGATGAAGTTGCAATCTGCGTCTTGTCACAGTTGATCTTGAGTCCGTGGTTGGATAAGCGTGAGAGGACATTTCGTAGATGTTTCGCATGAGATTCTAGATCTGGACTGAATACCATAATGTCATCGAGATATGACATACAATAAGCAGAGTCGTCGCGAAGTATGTTGTCTATGAATCTTTGAAATGTCTGAGTAGCACACTTAAGTCCAAAAGGCATGTAAAGATATTCAAAAAGGCCAAATGGAGTGATGACTGCAGTTTTCTCGATATCCTCTGGTGCTACCGGTATGTGATGGTACGCTTGTCTGAGGTCAATCACTGAGAAGAAATTGCTGCCGTTGAGTTTTTCAAGTAATGTGTTGATATTTGGAATAGGATATGCATCAGATTTTGTCACTGAATTTAGCTTACGGTAGTCTCCACAGGCTCTGTACGATCCGTTTGATTTTGAGACTAAGTGCAGTGGTGACGCCCATGAACTTTTCGATGGTCTGATGATTCCCTCTTCCAAAAGCCTTGAGAATTCTTCTTGGGCAGCTTTCAGCTTAGCAGGAGCCAGTGGTCGCTTCTTGAGTGCAATAGGTTGTCCTTCTGTGACGATATGATGCATCGTGTTGGAGACTCGTAGCTCTGACTTGTTAAGATCGAAAAGCGATTTGTATTTTCGAAGAGCTGCTGATATCTCTGCTGAATGATGCACTGGGGTTGGCTGAATGACCTGTAACTCCAAACGCTCGGAGGCAAGTGTCCAAAAGCTTTGTTCAAGTCCGGTGGAGGGGTCGATGATCTTTTGATTGGCAAGATCAACAATGAGCCGAAATTTTAGAAGGAAATCAAGGCCTATTATATTATGTGAGACCTTGGCAATGATGAAGTTGTGGGAAAATTCACGTCGTAGACCTATGTTGAGTGTGCGGTATTGGCAGCCATAAGTTGGTATGGGCTCGCCTGTAGCTGTTGCGAGAAGAACGCCTAGCGACATCTCGGCCATTGAATCACCTTTGAGAACTGAGACTGCCGCACCTGTGTCTACGATGTACTCTTCGCCAGTTTTGAAATCAAGAAGGTGCAGAAGTTCGTTGGGCTGTTTGGCCGGGTCATGCAAACAAGTAGGCTGGTGATTGCGACCGGCATTGTCTGTTTGGTTCTCTATGTGAAAAATTCGGCGTGGACGAAAAGAGTCGACAGGGATGTCGGATTGTAGTTGGCTTCTTCCCTGTAGCGCCGTTGATGCCGTTGATGTGCAGAAAGTACGGTCTTCTACTTCCTGCGCCAGACGTTTCCCGATACTGATGCACCCTTGTGCCTGCGGTCTGTTGTCCTCTCCGTCAGCTGTGGAAATTGACACTCATTCGGAAATTCTTCGGAACGACAAAGACAAACTTGGCAAGCATAAAAAACTTCTGGTGGTTATAACACCAGTTCTTTGGAGCATATTTATTAAAGGATTGCGGAGATCTCGATCGCCGCCTACCATTATAATTTGACTTGGAAACGAATTTTGGTCGAGCATTCACTTGATTTATCTCGGATTTGGTAATGGCCAATCCTTCTAGAACTTTGGCCATGTTCGCCACTGTTCTCTCTAAAGAGGAGAGTCTATCATCTTGCGGGGGTGAAGAAAAGGATGATGGATTCACTTTGGGTTCCAAAACCCTATATTCTAACTCACATCTCTCAGATAAGTCATCTATAGAGAGAGTGTTGGGAAGCTGTCTGGCGAATAGTTTTAATGATTGTGGAAGATTGTTAATAAAAACAACCTTAGCCTCATGGTCAGAAATATTGGTTTTATACCAACGTTTCCGTAATTCCCTTAAAATCTCGATGGAGCCAAGGTTTGGCATGTCTAACTGTGCGTATTTATTTATTATTTGCTCGGTTTCTGTGGGCCCCAGCAAGGATTCTACTTCATTTTGTAGGCCCAAAATGGGATTAGGTAGCTTCCTAATGGCCTCAAGCTTCAGGATAAATCCGTCGCTGCAATTCAGAAGGTAGTTTAGCAAAAACCTTTGACAGTTTTTGATGACTGTCATAATCTGGAAACGGGGAGAAAGCGGAGTCTACGCGCATAAAGAATAGTTCACTATCTCCATCCCAAACAGGAACATCAATATCTAAAATTGGACCTGACATTCTAAAATCTTACGGGATCTTAAAAGCATAAATTTATAAGCAAGATGAAAATGTATAAATATACTTTAAACGAAACGCTTACCCACTAACAGCTTCCACAGTTGAAACAGAATCTTCCGCAGTTGAATCTGCCGAGCACGTATAGTCAATGTTCGTTCACAGATCACTAAGATGTACAGTTTTTTTTAAGTAGAAAAATTGAATAGAAACAGCTTCCAAAATTGAAACAGAACCTTCCGTAGTTGAATCTATCGAACACGTACAGTCAATGTTCGTTCACAGATCACCAAGATGTACAGTTTTGTACGTAGGAAAATTGAATAGAAACTGCTTCCAAAATTGAAACAGAATCTTCCGTAGTTGAATCTGTCGAGCACGTACAGTCAATGTTCGTTCACAGATCACCAAGATGTACAGTTTTGTACGTAGGAAAATTGAATAGAACATGAACTAAAAAAAATTCTTCACAAGACCACGACATTAGAAAGATAGAATAAAAACCATCCGCCTAAAAATATATACCAAACAAAATTCCCCAGATGTCAACAACCAGAGTAAAAACGTATATGCAAATGTTAAATTAAATGAAAGAGTAAGTCAAATTTATTTATACCAAAAAAAAAGTACTAACTTCGTATTTATAGCACTATAACCAATTTTGTAAACGCCCCAGCTTCAAGTAAATGCCGTACGACGTTACAAAGTCGGTTATAGTGCTATAAATACGAAGTTAGTACTGGTTGGGGGCCCTTAACCGGGCCGGTCTTGCGTTCTCTGGCAAATGCCGAGAAGGTCCATAAGTGTATCGGTGTCCAGAAGTACTCCTAGACTCTTGAGACCAGCTCGGGTTGACTTGGGTTGTGGTTCCTTCTGTTGTGGCGTTGGAATCTCGCTGAGTAACTTCGTTGAAGTTCTGCAGTAATTGGCTCGTCTCTCTAGTTGTACAGCAACAAGATTGGCGTGGTTGATATTGCCAATGTTGGTAAAGCAAGGCCAAAAATCAGCGTATGTGAAAGGTGGCAGACAGCACGTCGGAGATACGCACAGCAGAAGGCAAACGCGACAACTGAATTGCATGGTAAATTCACCGTGCTTAAATGGCCATGTAATAGCCATATATGGCTACTTGCACACTACTGGTTAACAGCAAGTTTTGCTTTCAATCATTGGTGCAGCGTAAATCGAATTGAATTTAATTTACGCAATATATCGGCAATTAATTTGTGGCGATACACCATTGTAGAGGCCCCTAACCTATTCGTATCTGAGAGCCCCTTAGATGCCAGATCGCTCGAAGTCCTAAAATTTACAGTAGAGTCTGATATGCTTATATTTCCATTCGCATCTGCTAGATTCAAATCCGCAATATCCTGCACTAACCTACTTGTGTCCTCAAATTTAATATCGGTCTCCATGTCTTGTTAGTTTAATAATTAAACCGACACTTAATATTAGGCAATCGGAATGCGAAAGTTGTCTTGCTAGAATTCCCAAACAAATAATCTGGAAGGAGGTATACGTGAACAACAGAATAATCAAATTACCTGTTCCAGAACGTCCCTTCTATGTGTGCTTCAATAACAGAACAAAAGGCAATTATAGTAGGAATATATTGTTAATATGTATTCGAATTACTAGAGAAAAAATGTTAAAATTGCAGCAGACCAAAAGATGATATGACCAGTCGAGGTGCGAGACACTCGAAAACTGAAAATGGCGCACAATTCAAAGTCAAGTATTTAAACAAAGAATGTTCTGGAAAATAAAAAGAAAAAATTCTTTTTAAATAAAATTCGTTACAATCAGCCATGGTGGTTTAAATATATCAGTTAATGTTA
The DNA here is from genome assembly GCA_029291075.1 of Eudiplozoon nipponicum. NCBI lineage: Eukaryota > Metazoa > Platyhelminthes > Monogenea > Mazocraeidea > Diplozoidae > Eudiplozoon > Eudiplozoon nipponicum. The sequence continues at coordinate 7,363 of JAQBSW010012456.1, read as the reverse complement.
TTTTACATTTGGCCGAGGATTTATCTTCCTCCACACCATTTGTTGAGGCCCCTAACCTATTCGAGTCTGAAAGCCCCATAGATGCCAGATCGCTTGAAGTCCTAAAATTCACAGCAGAGTCTGATAGGCTTATGTTACCGTTTGTATTTCCTAGGTTCATTCCGCAATGTCCTGCACTAACCTACTTGTGTCCTCAAATTTAATATCGGTTTCCATGTCGAAATGGTATAACAATTAAATCGACACTTAATGTTAGGCAATCGGAATGCGAAAGTAGGACCTTATTACTCCCGAACAAATAATCTGGAAAGAGATATACGTGAACAACAGAAGAATCAAATTTACCTGTTCCAGGACTCCTCCTTTCAATATTTTATTATATTAGAACAAAAGCAATTGATGGAGTAATATATTTGATGATGATGTATTCGTTTACTAGAGAAAAATGTTAAAATGCAGCAGACCAAAATATACAAGACCAGTCAAGGAGCGAGATACTCGAAAAACTGAAAATGGCGCACAATTCAAAATCAAGTATTTAAACAAAGAATGTTCTGGAAAATAAAAAGAAAAAATTCTTTTTAAATAAAATTTGTTACAATCAGCCATGGTGGTTTAAATTTATCAGTCAATGTTATTTTACATAAGGCGGAGGATTTAACTTCCTCCACATACACCACCTTCTCAAAAAAAGACGGCTAATAATAGACGTAATCATAATTCTTCGGCTGACGTGGCACTCTTCCAGAACGAGTTGTGCATAATGGCGCCCCTGACGTCGTCATCTCGCCCGGTACAATTTTTACTGGTTCTTCAAAATCATCTGGTATTGACAAATAGTTTTCATGCTGTGAATTAGTAGAATAAGATTTTGCTATATTAGACAACGCGTCTTCTGAGTTCTGCATTTCATTATGTGCCTGTATGGTGGGATTGCACACATCAGATTCGCCCATAGAACGGTCATTCGACGCATCTGTTAATTCAGTGATACTGTCGATCCAGATAAACTGGGGAATGCAACGATCCAACGTAACACAATCCTCAATGCCATTTATTTCTATGATGACATTCTTGTCAGTCATCCTCTTGACCTTGTATGGTCCTTTATAAAATGGTGTTAGGCAGTTCTTCCTATTTTCATTAGTTATATACACATGCGAAGCCGATCTTAGATCAGAGGACACATAGCATTTGGTTTTAGCTTTTCTAGTCTTGGTCGGAGCTAAACGACACATCTTATCTCTAAGTGCTCCTACGAACCAATCTACATAACTAGAAGCCCAATCAAGACTACTTGGAGTTTCTATTAGAAGATCTCCAGGCAAACTTAATGGTTCTCCATAAACCAGTTCTGCTATGGAAGTACCTAATTGTGCCCTATATCTGTTGCGCATGGCGAGTAGTACTATAGGAAGATCGTGTATCCAGCTTGTTCCACTAGTACACCTTAATGCAGCTTTTAGTTCACGATGTAGCCTTTCTACCATCCCATTCGCCCGTGGGTTATACGCGCTTGTATGTATTACAGTGGTTCCCATGATGTTGAGGGATCTTACGAAAAGCTCGGACATAAATTGACTACTGCGATCACTAGTGACCTTTTCCGGAACACCATAACGCGATATCCAATTATGTAGAAACGCGAACAAGACTTCTTGCGCTGTCATGTCTTTTAAAATCGCCACTTCAAATTGACGACTAAATCTATCTACCATGGTCAGCAAGTATTTGTTCCCATTAACTTCAGGCATTTCGACAATGTCTATGTGTACGTGTCTGAACCGTCCAATTGGTATCCCAATATTCTTTATCTCGGTTCTGGTATGTCTCCACACCTTACACGTTTGACACTTGGCACAGGCTCTTACCCATACCCGTATGTCTTTAGACATGTGCGGCCATACGTATCTGTCGTTGATCAATCGAATGGTGGCTTTAATGGATGGATGACCCATGTCATGTAACACTTGGATAATCTTGGCCCGTAACTCCAACGGCACATATGGTCGTGGTTGACTTCTAGATGTTTCGCATAACAACCACTTGCCACTTATGAGCTTACGAACATATCCTGGCCTTTTGGACAAAACTAATGTAAAGGGATCCGATCCTTGCGCTTCCTCGATTTGACTAACTAAATCAGACATCGAATTGTCTAAATTCTTCAAAGGACCTTGAAATATCAGCTCGACATCAGCTTCATTCGGTCGGCTAAGTGCATCGGCTACCACATTCTCCTTACCAGCAATATGAGACACAGTGAAATCGAACTCTGCTAACCGTGTTATTTGGGAATTCACTCTACGAGAGTAATTAAGCCTAGCTGTTTTACCAAGTATGCTGATCAATGGCTTATGATCGGTCAATAACTTAAACTTATGACCGTCTAAGTAATGCTCGAAGTGTAGCACTGCGGCATACACTGCTAGAAGCTCTTTGCCAAACGTATCATAACGTTTCTCTCGATCATTAAGCTTACGGCTATAAAACCCAATCGGTCTTACTATGTCCTGATCTCTTTGCTGTAGCACTGCCCCAAATGCAACATCTGAGGCATCTGTGATTAGCTCGAAAGGTTTTTCCCAATCTACAGGTGCTAATGTGGTTACGTCACTTATCATTTCCTTGGCCTTTTGGAAATTTTCTCGGTCTTCTTGACTCAAGTTTATAGGCCAAGACTTCTTGATCGTGCTCTTTTCACGAGTGAGATGGCTTGTTAACGATCCAAGTATTCTGGCTAGACCTGGAATGAATCGACGATAATAGCTGATCATGCCCAAGAACCTTCGCAACTGGCGTACGGTTCGGGGTTCCGTTACGTCCTTTATGGCTTGGACCTTATCTTCCAAAGGTTTGATTCCGTATTTGGAAAGTATATGACCAAGGCATTTAACTGAAGAACAACCGATATTACTCTTATTAGGTTTGACTACTAATCCATATTGTTCCAGCCTGGTCATAACCGTTTCCAAATGCGTAAGATGTTCATTTCGTGAGCGACAAAAAATTATTATGTCGTCTATATATACCCTCGCAAATGGACAATTCTGAAGGATATCTTCAGCCAAACGCTGGAATGTCTGACTGGCATTTTTCAAACCAAAAGGCATTCGAAGAAATTTATGCGATCCCGCTCCTGGAAATCTGACTGCGGTGAGTGGTATCGAACTTTCTTCCATTGGTACCTGATAGTACGCTTTCTGGAGATCTAAAGTTGAATAAACCTCATATCCCATTATATCTCGGAGCAAAGTACTCTGGTTAGGGAGAGGATAAGAATCACCCTTCGTCACTGAGTTTAATAGACGATAATTCCCACAAACCCTCCATTGACCCGGTTCAGGTTTTGGAACTACCACTATTGGGGAAGCAAAATTGGAATTTGACCTTCTACAAATCCCCTCTTTGCGCAATTGGTGAAATTCTGACACAGCTACTTGTTGCTTGTGTTGTGCCAATGGTTGAGCCTTTGGTGAACAAGGCAACGGAGCCACCAATTCTATTTGGTGTTCTACTCCTGTCTTCAGACCTATCCTTTTGGCACTGAAAGGCTGAAACACTGCTAGGTGCTTCTCGATTATATCGGCAAAGTCATGTGCGACTGATGGACGAGGTAAGAGGACTGTTCTAACTGCCGACGTGTTAGACTCAGTCGGTTTTGCTATCCCTACGCTTTCTGCGATAGTCCTAGCCTTAGGGTCTAATGTCAGCTTGAAATGTGTCAAGAAATCCATGCCAATGATATGGTCCTTGATATCGGCTACCAGAAAATTCCATAGGAAAGAAGATTTCTGGCCTAATGTTACCGACATTTCTTTCATCCCTTTTACTTCAATCGGAACTACCGTTAGCAGCCCATAGTTGATAATCAAATGTGGGGCAATCTGCTTCCACCACGTCTGACCTAACTATGCTTATCTCAGCACCCGTATCAATGAGAAATTCTAATCCAGATAATTCATCCTTAATAATGAACTTGTTGCAGGACAATCCGGCAATGTTTTCCAGATCTCCGCTTAGTGAGAATCGGACTCTCTTGCCTTCTATCTCTGTGCTATTTGATCTAGTCGCATCCTTTGCTTTGAGTATGCCTTTTAAAGGCATATCTGGGAGCCTTTGCAATGGAACCCCCCCTACGGCTCCTACTAGCGGGGGTTTTGTCCTTTTCCCGGTGATGGATTTCTCTCTACCAGTTTAGTGCTTCCTTTCCATCTGGGTCCACCTAATCGCGGGTATATACAATTTTCACCTTGGCACTTAGCACTGCGTCCGTACACGCAATGTGCCTTACACCATCCGCGTGGCCCTTCGAAGTGTTGACGTGAGTGAATCCCTCGACGTCTAGTGTATCTATCATGACTCTGAAGTTGTGCAATATCACTACGCAAGCTAGCAACTTCTCTACATAAGAAACGCAAGGTTTCTTGTATAGTCAGGTGGTTTTCGGTATCTGCCCTGACTGGCTGCATCGTTACAGAATCTGCCATTACAGCATGTACTTGTGGTTCTTGCTGTTTATACACGCCGTCTAACCCTCTGAGTTTTGTTGGCCAATCTATGCTCATTGTGTCAAATACTTCCAATGTTGTTCTAAGCCTAATTGGTAGCTCAGCTGTGAACATGGAGTTGACTACATCTCTAAATATATTCAACCTGGAAGCTTTTGTGCAAAGGCGTTCATAAAATTCGGATGGTAATTGACGCCCCATTTTTTCTAAAGGTAATAATTCGCACATTTGCGCTGGTCTTCCAGGATGATATCTCTGTTGAATTTCAGCCATTAATAACTCAAATGCATTGTACGGCTTTTCTTCTACAGTTCTGTCTCTGAAATTTTCCAAAGCATTTCGGAAATTTTCAGGCAATGCCATCCATGTTGCAACAAATTTCTCCATAGGGTTCACGATATTATAAGCACTAAATATCATTTGGGCATCTCCTACCCAACTTGAATGTTTTTCTGATTTATACTGTGGTAGACTTAATATTCTTGATCCTGGCGCGGTCGCCAAATTTTGTTGAGGCCCCTAACCTATTCGAGTCTGTAAGCCCCATAGATTCCAGATCGCTGGAAGTCCTTAAATTCACAGTAGAGTCAGATAGGCTCATATTATAATTTGCGTCACATAAGTTCAAGTCCGCAATGTCCTGCACTAACCTACTTGTGTCCTCAAATTTAATATCGGTATCCATGAATATATGGGATAACAATTAAATCGATACTTACTGTTAGGCAATCGGAATGCGAAAGTTGGAAAGCTGTTCCACTCAGCAAATAATCTAGAATGAGATATACGTGAACCACCGATGAAATCAAATATACCTGTTCCAAGGCTCCTCTTCCCTTTTGTTTTATATTAGAACAAAAGGCAATTGATGGAGTAAAATATTTGATGATGAAATATTTGTTTATTAAAGAAATCGTTAAAATGCAGCAGACTAAAATTTACAATGCCAGACACGGAGCGAGATACTCGAAAACCGAAAATAGCGCACAATTTAAAATCAAGTATTTAAACAAAGAATGTTCTGGAAAATAAAAGAAAAAAATTCTTTTTAAATAAAATTCGTTACAATCAGCTATGGTGGTTTAAATTTATCAGTCAATCTTCTTAAGTTCACCTGCTAATTGCTATATATCCTCAATATTTTCTAAAGCGGCCATGATATTAAAACAAGATTTATTGCAATATATATTTTATCAACAAGTTTGCTCAACCAAATACGCTGATATACGCAGATGACTGAACGATACGGTAAATACATTAAAAAGAAATAACCACGTCAATTACCTGAAGCAAATTCCAGATCCTTCCCAATAATGTTTATTAAGAATGCTGATAAGACATATTTCGAAACTTTATTAACAAAGAGTATCAAGATAGAACCATGCAGCAAAGCGTACCACGAAATCTCAAGATCTAAATCCGACTCCCTTATAATCCTTTGCAAAGACAAGTAAAAAACATTGACAATATGAACAAAAGAAAATTCCAAAAAAATTAAATTTTTTTTAAATGTCCAAAAATAAAATTTGATTGATTTTTATATGAGGAAATAATTATTGTCCAATAAATTAATTAGCCTCCACATGCATCCTCGTGTTTAAGATGTTTACTTATTCTTTGGTTTCTTGATGACTCTTCCAGAACGAGTTTCAGCATGTAGTGCTGTTACTTCACTAAGTTTCACTGTCATATTATGACGATTACATTCCTCAGCCGTCTTGGTTTTAATCTTTACTTCTATTACATATTTATCTGGCTTTTCCTTTTTCTCACACATTTTCGAGTCATATCTCGCCTACGATTCTTAATACTTCGATGGATACCGTTCCTCAGTCTCCTCCTCTGACAATGTAAGCTATGGAATGTAGCGATCCAGTGCTACACACTCTACAGGGCCATTTACTTCTAGAAAGGTATTTTTATTACTCATATGATTGACTTTGAATGAACCCTTAAAGAATGGAATCAGACAATTCTGTCTGTTCTCATTAGTTATATACCTGAGATGACAGCTTTATATCTGAAGATACATAGCATTTAGACCTTGGACTTCTAGTTTTGGTTAGAGCTAAACGACTCAGTTTTTCTCTCAATGCTCCAAAAAACCAATCTACTGAACTAGAGACATAATCGAGACAACTAATAGCTCCTATTAGAAGATCTTCAGGAAATCTTAATAGCTCTCCGTATACAAGTTCTGCTATGGATGTTCCTAACTGAGCTCTGTATCTGTTTTGCATTACTAGAAAAACTATGGGCAAATAATGTATCCAACTGGATCCTCCAGTGAGCGTAATGTCGCCTCCAGCTTCCTGTGCAGTCTCTCAACCATCCCATTAGCTCTGGAATTATATGCACATGTTTGTCCTATTTCTATCCCCATTATATTCAATGATCTGATAAACAGTTTAGACATAAACTGATTATAACGATCAGTAGTTAGCTATACCGGTACACCATATCGTGACACCCAATTATGCAAGAACATAAGTAAGACTTCTTGAGCTGTCATGTCCTTCAGGATTGCTATCTCAAACTGACTACTGAAACGATCAACAATCGTGAGTAAATACTTCTGGCCACAAATTACGGGCATTTCTACTATATCAATATTTACATGCATGAAAAGACCCGCTGGTATACCAATCGTTTTATCGTCGGTTTTAGTATGACACCAAACTTTACAAGTTTGAAACCGGGCATAATTCCTTACCCAAGCTCTTATGTCTATAGACATCCTAGGCCATACATATTTATCAGTGACGATCCTGATAGTTGCCTTAATGGAAGGATGACGAAATTTATGCATCTGTTGAATTAACTTACATTTTATTTCTAACGGTACATACGGT
>JAQBSW010012455.1:0-16755 GCA_029291075.1 Eudiplozoon nipponicum | reverse complement strand
TATATATATATATATATAGTGAAACTAGTTAAGGCTTTAGAAAACTAATGTTTAGCGCGACGTAATTTTGCACAGTTACATGAACCTCGTCACTTCGAACATAGAAATTTTGTTCTCTTTCCACACATATAACATGTAATTTTAGACACTAATTTCCGTACAAATTTGGGTAATTTCATTTAATCGAATCCGTTACGGTTATTAACACCCGCGCGCATGCCTATATGACGCAGGCCTTTCCAGTTTAGCGTCAATTTTGTGAAGATATCTGTTATTGAATATTTTCACTTGTCTATTTCCTAAGTTTTTATTTGATAAAGACATTCGAATAATAACAATTTAAAAAATAAACGATTAAAAATATGCACAACTTAGAAAATTAACTTGGTCAAAATAAGAGGAGTCAGGTAATGGTTAAAGCATCTGCTCAACATGATGAAAATAACAATGTTAAATAAAATTTTTAAAAGGAATCACAGCGCGTTCCCGGATAATGATCTGAGCAAGTGTTGGGGGATGTTCTTTTGTGAGTGAAAGGGGCAGAGACAACCAAAGTAAGGTTAGGCGCTATTTCCGGCCTATATCCTAAGAAGGCGAATGCTAATATGTAACGGGGCCTTCATTTGTTCTCCGTTGTTGAACAATTTTCCTTAGGTCAATGAAATTCAGGAATCCCGAACTTCTTATGCTTATTTAAATCTATTTTCTCACTAGACAGGATCGTTTCATAACCTGTTAATGAGCCGTGTACAGCCCATGAGACTGCATTTATATACAGCATTGGTGAGAATGATGATGATTATCACAAATTTTTCATTTTTATCCAAATAAATATGCAGATAAAAGTTACGCCCTTCTTGAATTTTACGCTTGTAAGCAATTAAACTGTCCAGAATTTTATAAATAACATTGCCTGCTTGCACAGTTTGGTGATTACAACTGCTTAATTTAAGTTTGCAAGCTTGAGATAAAAACTAATCCTATTGGATTTACTCAGTCCCACTTCAAAGCAATTTCAGCGTCTTATTATGTAACTGTATTCTGAATATACTAAACATGAAATAAGATGGCTAGTGAAATTCGTCAAGTAGACCCGTTCCGTCCTTATCCGTAACTCTTCATGTATTGTCCAGAATTTGTTGCAGACAGCGCTCGGGCCGGGGCACATTTGCTCCGTCTACATCACCATCCTTCAGTATGCTACACTAGGAATGTGCGACATAGTGTTCTTTTACAGTCCACATATAACCATGAACAATACTAATTATAATGTTCGCTTCTTACGGTTATATGGCAGTGAAACATTAGTCTATTTTGGCTTTTGTATGGCTGTACATGATGATGATGATGATGACGATGATGATGCAACACGCAGTACGAAATCGTATGCATGTATTAGATAGGACGCCAGAATACGACGTGCATTGGATCCCGTTTGTGCTCCGTCCACGACAACATTCTCGACTCTTCGTGAAGAGATTCCAATAAGGACAAGAAAAGACCTACTTAATGAATTGCCATTGCTACCTTATTCATCGATTACTTTCGAATGATTAATAAATATATTATTGGGTTGGTGTTTATACCCAGATTCCAGCCTTGATTTAATTATTTCTTTCTTATATACTGGCAACATATATTTAGCAAATCCTGGAAAAGAGCAATTTGCCTTATATATATATAGACAATGTGAAGGAAAACAATATTTATATAAGAGGATCTATAAAAAAATTATGAGTTTGATAGCAAAAAAAACAAACGAACTGCTGCTAACCTGCCTTGAATTAATTATCGCCTTACAAAATGTAAAAATCCGCATTTTTTACCGAGGAATAGACGTGGTGAAGATATTGAGTCTGCTTAGTTTTCATTCAATTACCAGAAGCTGGGTTACAACGTCCTTATTTAAGAGAATTTGTTTAAATTACATCTTCCGTTCGCTATTAAGGATATGCAGTATTGCCGAAAGGCAAAGAGCAGAAATTAAATTAGTAGCAACCGCAAATAAATTGCTACTTAAACCGTGGCATGCTTAATTTCATATTAAGTGAAACATTACCAGTTATTCAAAATATTTTAGTGTAAAAATAGCTTTTGTTCATTTCTGTAGGCGGAAAGAGATTAAGTTAGGAACGAGAAGAATTATATATATATCTGCAGGCATAAATAAAAGAAAATTTTTTCATGTTAGACGCGAGGTGAACTGAAGAATAGCATTCAAATATGTAAATAAAATCAAATAAAAAAAAACATCTGCCAGGTGTTCTTGACTAATTGTCGGGACAATATATTCCAATAAGTTGGTCAAAACTTTCATCCAAATGGATGCCGATGTAGGAAATACAAACAAAGCCGCAGACGTGTGTTCATTTTGCGCGTTCAATGATGAGAAGCTTGAGTGTTACCAATCCTAACACATTTGTATAAATTAACAATTGAAAAAAGAGAATTTGTCTTTCGTAAGTAGTGCTCATAAGTATACAGGCAAATTTTGTCCATACATTTCATTAGAACTTCCGACCGGGTTAAAAGTCTACGAGAGTTTATAAGTTTTGAAGGCAATATTTCGAAGACCGAACACAACCTCGCAATTGGGCAACATATTGTCGAAACTTTGTTTACAAACCGACTATGTATTGCGTAAAATGTTATATTAAAATTTTCAAAAGTAAATTGGCTGGGACGCCATTCATCACTGTGGAAAAATAAATTTCAGTTCAAGATATGTAAGCAGCAGAAGTATGCAGACACTTTCAGCCTGACTGGTTTCGAAAGTTAAAAATTAACTATTTTTACTCTCTCTCTCACTTTCTCTCTATTTAATTATTTTTACTCAAAGTTTGAATTTTAACGCTTTTGTGCCTCTTTCAAATATATTTTCTGTTCAAATTTTAACACATTATTAGAAAATCTCAAAATATAGTTGTCTTGTTCTTAACGAAAAACATCCTTCTTTTTGAATCGAAAGGATCTATGACATTTAACAAATTACATAATGCACACATAATTGCATAAGTTAGTTTTTTTATAAAATCACACGCACTGTTCCAAATTGTGTAGATGTCTTTTAAAAACGCATATCGTTTTGTTTTTTTTCCCACGCACGTTCACAAGTTCAATTATCTTTTGAAAGTTGGCGCAGTGCGAGCTTCAAGTGTTAAACCTCCGCGATTTGCGTTCGCGGGTTGACACTTTGCACTATCAATTTCGCAAAAGTTCGATTGATCCTCATTTCAATGTACGCATAGAGTTTGTCTTCTTTTTGGCTATGTGCGGATTTGTCCCTCATACTAAATACTGGAAATGAGGTACGATTTAATCTTCGTCGACTGACAACGTTTCGATTCGTAATTTCCAGAATCATCATCAGGCCTCTAATCACATTGTACTATGTATGTGTGATTAGAAACCCGATGATGATTCAGGATATTACTAATCGAAACGTTGTCAGTCGACAAGTATTACATCGCGCCTAATTTTCAGTGGTTAGTATGAACGATGTTGAAGCCTTCGGGAGAAAGGTACGAATCCACAACCAGCCAAAAAGAAGACAAACTCGATGCGTACTTGGGAAATGGGATCAGTCGAATCTTTACGAAAATGAATCTAAGGAAAACTTTTATCTAGTCTTTTTATAAGCTTAGGTTATTTAACGTCCAACCGAACGGATAAATTCGGTTGATCGAAAGATAGAAAATCCGCGAGTGGGTTTTTACAAAATAACGAGACAAACTTAGCTACACTTTTTATCAAACTGAATTCTGATTAAGATTAAACAAACCGAACTGTATAAGTGCGTTTAACGTGAGTAACGTTTTATGGTAATTAATTTACTTTCGCACCTCTTAAGTTAACGCACGGATGTGAAACCAGATGTTGAATGTTGTTTAAAGCTTAATCAGCTTGCTTTCTCTCGGCATGTTATTACTCTGAAAGCTTGCGTCTAGACAACTGGACTGTTGTTGCCAATATTTCGACTCCAAAATTCGTGAAACAACACTTAAAAAAGGTAAATTTTTTTCAAAATAAATGAAATTTTGATGACTAATTGCTTTTTGACATTTGCATCATATTGAATCAATTTGACCAAAGCACGTCTGACTCGGGTAATTTGGATTTGATGGAGTTGATTCAAAATGTTGTGCATGAATGACATTAATCAAAAATTTCAAAACAATTTTGCGAGCTTGAAGTAAACACCAATCCCATTGTATTTAACCAGTCGTCGGACAACATAGCAAAACTACCGCCAGCCGCAACGCACTGACGCGTTTCGACATTCTATTTTCATTATCAGAGTTCAAATGCAAACTGCATATATATATAGCAAGCAAAATAAGATATGCGGCTCTCACCTCCAGTAGTCTTGCATACATTCTACTTGACTGGAAATGTCGGCTGCACAGTTTCTATGCTGTCTCAAAAATTAATTTTTTTCAGCTTCGCCACTCATATAAGTAGGCAATAGTAATTGTGCGGCTTTCATTTCCATTCAAGTCCAATGAATGCAGGACTACTAGACGTGAGAGCCACATATCTAATTTTTCTTTCAATATATATGCAATACAGTTTGATCCTAGCTAGTCAGTTTGCCGTCTGCCTCACAGTAGTGATCATGGGAAGTTGAACCGCGTCGGTGCCGGTCTGACTTTAACGTAGTTATTATATTTTCGACATCTGGTTGAATACAATGATTGTCAGTGTTTTATAAAACGCGCAAAACCCTGCCTGAATTCATTGATTGTTTGAGTGATTCACGTCAATATATATATATATATATATATATATGTAAAATTACTCATACAATAATGATTTCAAATATGTTAAATCTATTCCTATGTAAGAATTTAACATAAATTTATATTGTGTCGAAGCACTTTTGCTCGATCCTGCCAACGGATTTATTGAAGAAATAAATCACAGGAATCAAGATAAAACTGTCGACATAAATTGTACACAATCAATCACGACAGTTCAAATAGACGGAGGACAACTAAACACCGTTTTGACATGGGGCTAAAAAATACACTTTGCCAATACAAACACAAATAAGTTTTTATTTCACAATTCTTGTCAATGTATGTTTATAGCAATGGCCTCAATGTAGGAAAGCATGAGCGCGCACACACACACACACACACAAACGTCTAACATTGATTATATTTATGCCTCACATTTCACATGGATTGTCAGGCCAATCCAAGCATCCTTCTAAACACCAGTGAGTACTAAAAACTCGAACTAAATCGTATTTTTAAATTCAGTTTTTGAGCTTCATAAAAACGCCGGTCCCGTTCTTTTTGACCGGACACAAAACATGGCAAAATTAACGTCAGCCACAGGTATTGACTCGTTTTGGGATTCCGTGACCTTCATTCATTAGAGCACGCAGGAAATTTGCCTAGCAAGAGAGTCAAACCGCGATACATATATAAGGTATGGGAAATCAGATATAGAAATAAACAAGATAGACCGCATGTAATATGAAAAAATTCCAGATAAATTTGGAAGAAGAACTATTAAAAATTATATGTACCGCCATATATATATATATATATATATATATATATATATATATATATATATATAAGGACACTTCCGTATAAAGATATTTACATTCGATTTTTAAGGGCATTTCCAAGTCTACATTTCTAGTGTGACAATTAAATATTTTACTAATCATTTTGTATATTTAAGAATAATGATAATATTTTATTGGTCGTTAAAATTTTGTAGTGCTGTCTAATTGCTTGTTTTAATCACAAGCCCACACTTCCGCACGTTTTCTGCGGTTTTATGTCGAAATGTCTCACTCCTAAAGTTTTAGTATGTTCGGGTTACCTGTTATTTCAGCAAGTAGTTAAGATAAACTTTCAGCCGAGTTTACATATTTTCAATGTCATATATAAATTTTATTGTCTCATCTGAGGGAACTGATTAAGATTCGTTGCATGAATTGCCCAAGCCTGCCATCACGTCGCCCTTAATGTCTCTGTAAATCATCGCACCGAACGTAGTATTTCCTATCTTCATCTTATCACTTGCAGCAACGCAGTCCCTCATCCAATCACCAGCATCACAATAGTAACAAATCAGCACCCAGAAATCATCGCACCGAACGTATTAGTTCCTACCGTCATCTTATCACTTGCAGCGACGCAGTCCCTCATTTAATCACCAGCAGCACAATAGTGACAAATCAGCACCCAGAAAACCAGCAAGTTTTTCATCGGCGAGCACTCCTGAGACGTTGTGTAAAAATAATCCTATTTGGGTGCATGTTGCAAGAAATTGTGTGAAAACTTGTGAATGTGTTTCCGTATATGAAATTTCTTGATGGCACACAGGTAGAGTAGCATAAAACGAAGCTCAGAGCCACAAACAGTAATTTACAGAGAAAGTAAGATGAAATAGTCAACAAAACTTACCATTAATGATAGTTTTAGATCCATTTTCGTGGGTAACCATTGTGGTGGATACTGGTGCTACGGTAGCCTAAGTAATTCCCAGTTTTCTATTAACATGCAGGACAGATGGGCAGCTATTAGCTGCCAATGTCCACTCCGACAAAACAAATGACTTAGCAAACGCCAGAGTATTAAGAGACCTTCATCGAGTATTCCCGTGATAGTTGTCGTCGCGGATGTTCCATATTGCACATTAGGCTTAAATATCCTGTTAAAGTATGGACTGATAACTGATTCATCAAAATATACCTTTCCAGATCGAATAAAAAATTTAATTGTGTATACCTTTATTGGTAGGGATGGTCGTGTCGTTTTTACACCAAAGATCAGTGGCTCGTTTGCATCTGCTTATTCCTGTGTAAGAAATTTCGTCAGCAGTTTAAAAAGACATTGAAAATATGAGTATCAGATTCTATCAGTATAGCTAGACTAAAAACGCGGCATCATATAGCGACAAAAGGTCAAACAGTTTTGGCAACATCTCAAAATTTAGATTAGAAGTTACACGCAACCATGGCCATCTATGAACAGATTCTTGAAGACGGTATCGTTTGCCTTAATTTGTTTCCATGGCTGTTACCGATAAACATGCAAGCGAAACAACAGGTAAGTGAATGGAGATTAGGTATTGATTACCGTTTAATTAACAGAGACACGATTCCCGGTTAATGTCCGATAAACAAAACCGGGTGGTTCAGTGGTTAGAGGACCAGATTCCGAAACAGACGTGTCCAGATCTGAGCCCTGTCCGCGGCAAATTCTGGATGAATTGCCTTTTCCACAATATACAATACTTAGATTATACTGACAAATGTATGAACATAATGGGTCAGGTGTTTTTGTCCAGATCGCAACCTTGATTAAAAATAAAGAACAAAAAGATTATCATCGACGAAGTCACTCAACGTAAACGGTTTACAGTACTCCATCGTAACTCAGAATATCATCAGATACCTCTAGATGAAGTGAAAGCAGTCGTCAAATCAGCTTTTGGATTATTCTAATATCTTCGCATTTCCTATTCTCCGTGAAATACATCACACACATTTCAGAGATTCAGGAATGAGATAATGAAAAAAACTCCCGCGCACCCATTCTTATGTTAATGATGTATTAATGGTCACTAATTACCTAGAACAATTTTTAATAAACATTAACGTGTTGAGTCGCCAGTAAGCACGAAGCAAATATGCACCAGTTTATACTTTCCGTTCGTGCTGGTTTTGGTTTATCCTTCTGGTTATATTTGAATTAACTTATTACTAGTCGCGCAACACCTAGTAAAAATTTGCATATCGATTAGTTCTCCGCCACAAACAGTATGCACCAGTCCAATATAATTGCTTATTTGACGAGCTTTATGTTAAATCAAAGAATCAACATTTCGAAAGATTTCTTTGGCTCTCAGCCTGCTCTGTATTAGCTCAATCGTAAAATTTGAGCAAATGATTTTTTTACCTTATGTTTAAATTAACTGTTTTGTTTAAAACGATATTGCTGTATTTCCCCAGCCAACCATAACGGCTGCTTTTATCTATAACCATTTCGCCAAATTTATTCAGGTTTTCCTCTAAAACGTTACCATGCGTAACACTATAAAGACTCTAAATACTGAGTAAAAACGACAATTTATATAAAGCAGACAGAGTGTATTTAATGGCCATTGAGATATTTGAGTCAAAAAGTAGCACTGGAAATGTTATAATCGTATAGCAAAATTAACGTTGATAAATGTCTCCATGAATAAGATGCACCTCTTCTCTTACAACTCGAAGCCAAGTATACACAGATAATGCATGAAACAGCACATTGTATCTGATGCGAGCGGTATGTTGGGAAACAGTTTGGCTGAATCAAAAATGTTTAAATTTAGAGATTATTACTAGAGTTTGGGTTATGCCTATTTGTCGAAGGATATAAAATATAATGTAAATTGAAAAAGATTAAAAATGCTATGCAAAGAGAGATGAATTTCAATTGTTCTTTGAATGGCAAAGCAGCTTTCGATAACGAAGCTACTTTGAATGGTAAATTTATGCTTCTATGTAATTTGCGGCTTTATGGCTATGTGCTCAACAGGAAGAGAGGTCAAATTTGTTTCATTCTGATTCGTTCAATTGTCCATTATTTCTTCTGTGACAGTGATTTTAACACCTGCTTTTTCCGCATTTTACTTGTGCGGGACAAATGATAGCACTCGTAAATAGGTAAAATTTTGTATTCTTTACATTTACAGGTGTAAAATTGGTGTATGGCATTGATTGATGGGTTCACTTGCCCCTTCACTATGAAGCCTCCCATGAGCTGCCTGTCAAAAGAATGACTTTGGAACCAGATTTTCCGATTTTTTTGCAAATAATCATGAATTCATTTCCGGTCCCATTTTCAGGGCTAACACCATACGCACAGGAGAAAAAAAAACAAATTTTGGCAAGTGTGGTATCCTCATTCAAGACAGATATATTTCTATTTATTAGAAGTCCTAAATATTTTTTTATTAACTGCCCTTATATCCAGTCTTCATACTTATTCTCTCATACGAACATGTGTACAGAAATTCTTTAAAACAAGTTTGCGAGCTTCAAGTAAACACCAATCCTATTGTATTTAACCAGTCGTCGGACAACATAGCAAAACTACCGCCAGTTTTGCTATGTTGTTCGCAGACTGGTTAAATACAATGGGATTGATGTTTACTTGAAGCTCGCAAACTTGATATAAAGAATTTTTAACACCACCCACGCAATAAATTATTGTTAAAATGTATGCACAAAATTATCCTCTCACCACCCCATGAACACAACATCCTGTACATACATATGTGTACTATAATCTGATGTGACATTATTTGAATAAATATAAACAAACCCTATGGATTGACATACACGCCTATCCGTGATGTCTAGATTATTTTTAATTACATTCCCGGACGCGTAGAAGGATCAACAATTTTTTAAAAATTTGAATCATATTGTAGTAATCCTCAAATTTCAGATTTACCTAATCTCATCCTGTGTGAAATAGGTTATAGAGAGAGAGGTTAGTAAAACTGCTGAAAGAATATAGCAATATTCTATGTTTTGGGCAAAACCTAATATGGAGCCTCAACCAGAAACATATTTATACTCATATCCTGTATAAATATAATTTTTTCATGGTAAATTTGTGATGACAACCCATTGAAATGAAATTAAAGGGAGAATTTAGAAGATTATTTTCTTGAAGCAGAAAAGGATATGCTCTTTTTATTCTTATTCTGGAATAGGCATATTTTTGTCATACTAACTGAAAAAAGTAATTGGTAACTTGAAGCAAACCTGTTACTTAGAAATTATTAGACACGAGTACATTTATTAAGACCATTATTTCCGTCTGTACTTATCCCGGATGGGATAACTGGTTCTTATTATAAGATAACCAAAGTGACATAAGCGCAAGGCGCGTATTATTAGTCATACAGTCACGCAACATGAGGTCCACACAATTGTAGTTTCGGAGAGCTTATATATGCAAGTAAAGTGTATTAGGTATTGTACGCATAGAAATAAATAAGTTAAAAAAGTTACAGGCAATAGACGTCAAAGTCAGCATGTTTGATCATCAACTTGCCTACTGTAAAGGTGGACAGCAAATGACAACATTGCATTATATAACCTGGCTTAATTGACTTATAATTTTCTCGGTTGACAAGCAAATGCACTTATTTACTGAGTGTTTTGCTTATTTTACGAATTAGCTTGCCCTGCTCACACGGCTTACACGTCCAGGAGGCGATTTCATAGCTGCTAATCAGACACTGCAAGTACTTTGATAGAAAACGTCTCCAGCATGATATGGCGCCAAAAGTCAAATATCCGGCCTACTAGAGCCGTATGCGCTTGCAAAAACAAGAGAACGATCAGACACGAGTTCTAGCGCCTTAAAATCTGTTTCTAAGCAGTATTACTTTAGCCTTAGGCGACAAACCAACTTTGAGCAGGGCTACGCCGAAATTTAATCGCTTATCACCATTAAAATTAGGTGATCTGTTGATATTTTATAGCTCATATAAATTTACGAAAAATCAATAAATACTGATTACAAATTTAAAAACGTTTCTTCTTACAAGTGAGTGAATAAGAGAAGACAAGACTTTGCAGAAGATCTTGAAATTGGAGCCCAGAGAGTTGAAGGCTTTTCGTTCAAATCTGAAGAAGAACGAACATCTCTTCACATTCGTCCATGAGTACATAAAGCCGATGCCAAAATTAGGCACCTCAATCAAAGATCGGCTCAAGTCTATCTGGCTTCTCAATGCCCACAGTAGAAATTGTGAACAACCCTGTTTACATGCACGAGTTTCACGGATTAGTAGGATTAAGGCGACCACCGAAGCTACTTTAGCTATGTCAGAGCAGAATAAAAATCGAACTATGCACGTTGGATATTTGGTGAACTTTTCTGGTGCTCGTATTCCGTTTACGCCCGAAGCTGATTTACCCACTGGTTCCTGAAATTTCGTGGCTATTGACTCGCGAGCTAGTAAACTTCCACGATGGCAGAATTGCACAAGAGCGGTTTCAATATTGCTTGACTTCACCAGACGAGAAATTCTGGTCAGGCCATCACGAGATGCTAACAAGTGATTGATTCACTACGCCTAATTTATCGTTCGACAACTGTCTTCGTATTCATAGTATTGGAATATTAAAATATTAAAATTGTCTTTAATTTTATATATGATTTTTTTTAAATTGTTGGTTTGTTTTCTTTTGTTTTTGACAATTGTGCATCCGAGGTAAGAGCCGTATATCTAATTTTGCTTCACCAATATATGCATTCTGGTTTGCATATATAACCACCAGGAAAATCATGATCTAAACGCAAGGAGCCATAAAATGCATCACATATGTTCAAAAATTAAATATCGATTCAGCAACAGATTTAGTTTGATAGTCTTGAAATGTTTTCATAATTTTACCACAGGAAGAAGTCTAAAATATCAAGGTAGCTCAAAAGTTCATTTGAAATCTATTAAAATTACAGTCACGATTGCTATTGTACGCAGAGCTGCTAGGTTGTATTTGAGTATGAAACATATTGTAGCATAACACACACACACAAACACACATATATATATATATATATATATATATATATATATATATATATATATATATAATATGTTACTAAATTCACCATTTTTTAAATTTGTGAGAAAAAATAACCGTATTTTGCCCGTATAACCTAAACATAGCATGAGGCGATGAAGTCAATCAATATATAGTACCCTATCCATGTACAAAAATGAAACGAAATTTGTCGATCAACTTACGAAGGCCGATCGACCAGACGATCAATTTCTCGAATGAGTGATCATTGCAACTTAAACGCCTGTTTCAAATCAAACGGGGAATACACGTCGTCAATTGCGCAAAGCGTTGTTGATACTTCACACTTTTGTTCTCCAAAAGTAAAATTTAAAATAATTACTAAATTCAATAATAAAAGGAAGTTAGGCACACACGAAGCTATATGGATATACAAATTGCAGCCAGATTTCTGCAAGAAGAAGAAGAAGAAGCATGTTCAAGTGGACGCACGCAATTGATTGGTTGTTCCCGTATGTCACAATCTCACCAAGTTTACATTTTTCTCTCTTGTTTTGCCTTTCAATTTATATATAAAGAGAGGTTTATTTGTGGATAATTAAGAAGAAAATGAGAAAAAAACGGTTCTTTTATCTGACAAAATTTCTTTTTATTTTTGCACATAGAAAATATACAATGATTTTTATTAAGGCTCGCAATCAAAAAAATCAATATATGTTTGACAGGTTCTAATTAGCAAGGAAACCGGTATATAGAATGACTCTTTCTATGTTATCTGATGCATATTTTTTGTTTTTTTTACAAAATATAATTATTAAAAATCCTGGCACTATATTTGAAATCACTAAATCTTCCCTAAGTTTAATGGTATCAGATCGACATTAAGTGGTATTTAGCACTTCGTGTATAATGATATTACTTATCGTTTTCAATTGGAGAAATGGCTAACGAGAAAACGCAATTGGTATACGACTTCAAATAGCGAGTAATATGCGATACGAGTGGCGCAGTGCACAGTGTTTCAGTCTCCGAGATGTATGTGTCGAGGTCAGGTCTCGTCCACAGCACGTTCTGATCAGTACTTCAATAGTTCCCAATATTAATATAACCAGTCTCTCTCTCTCTCTCTCTCTATATATATATATATATATATATATATATACGAACATCAAGAAACATTATTGTAACCTGAAAATAGTGTTCTAGATCCCTAAAATTTGCGTGCAACATATATAACTAATTAGCATTGTAATTTAAGGTGATTTTTCTTCCAAATAATAAATAAATAAATATATAAATGTATTTATATATAAAAAAAATACAGTCATGCATATGCATAAAAAATGATTATATCTACAACAGTTGTCCGGCGCATAAAATCCACAATGAATATATTACACATGTAATAAGATATATATTAATATATTTTTACATTTACTTTATGAAAATAATATGTACATTCGCCTAAATATGCGTTTACTAATCACATATATTTTTGCATACATATCTTTTTTTATATATAAAAGTATAAGCAACAGTGTGAGTGCCTTTGTAGTTCAGCGCTTACGATTAACGAAGATTATATTGCTTCTCGTAACGTATATTTTTATTCTTTTTTACCAAAATATGATATAAATGCGTTAATATCGATATAAGGAACATTACGAGTTACTTCACTGTCAAATGCATGCGAATTATAATGAATGAATTATATCAGACTAGAATAAAAAAACATTCAATCGGATTGTCAACAAACTGAAGTGGAAATAACAGAGGCACATACGGTGACAGAAAGTTCCAAACAATGTGAGCGTTCAACACTGCAATCCACACTGACGCTGTTAGCTTGTGCAAAATACAAATTTGCGCAACAAGGTGAAACGATCAACTACACTGGGAAAAATAGCATTCGTACATGTAACAGCGAACAATGCGCAAAAATGGTTAATTCTGAAGCCATCAAAAAAATAATGACCAGATCTCAGACATCACTTTGCAATACCGCGTGAATGACCTTTGCATGCAAACAGGCACACACACAAACCCAAACACATACGCACTACCAACCAGCCAAAAAAAGAAATGGAAGTAAAAGTGAGTCAGATTTGTTACCACTAGCATAATCAATTCAAAACCCAGAATGTATATAAATGAATGATTGTAGAGCGATGATTAGTATTCACGAAATAAATGGCCTTTATCACTGTTATTAATGTGTTTTTCTTCCTAATTAGAAATGTACTGTGTAATATTAATAGGCAATGGACATTATATATATATATATTCCATTATATGGAGAACAGATATACTAACGAATCAGAATAATGGCTGCGATACTGGTAGAAATAAGATTTATTAACAAATTTTTTCTATAGGTACATTTATTTTGTTCTCATATATATATATATATATATATATATATATATATATATATATATATATATATATATCAAAGTAGACAAATTGAGTTCCTCCGATGTAAATCAAATACAATTAACATTGAATGTAATAGAATCAACTAGTCATTCCCAATTCTTTTTCCATAAACAATTACAAATGTACTAATTGGAAACTGGGTTCAATCGCTTATAACGAGAAATGAAGTGTTTATTGGGGAAGCTGTAAAAAGTATTCAATTTTAATTTCATCGGTTACATCAATATAAAGATAATTAAATAGAGAAATTATAAGCTCAATCTGTAGTCTAAATTATGAACAAAGAATAAAAAAGAAGTTTACCTAGAGAAAGAGAGTGGATGGAAATCAAATATAAGTTATAAGAACACTCACGCACAATACTGGCTTAAGAGAAAAGCTAGGCAGGAAAACGCTCAATCTATAAAGATGTGAGCAGATAATTAAAAAAACGAACTAGAATATAAGTTCAAAATACCGGTTAAGTAAATTTAATTGACACGACAAGGCATAATGAAATATAGTAAACATTCCCGATGAATTTCCTCTCATAATTCATGGTGAGGAAAGAGGCTCTTTCGCGGATTTAATGTAAACTATGATACATCTGACTCACATTTTCTGCCATCTTAGACAACTTCAATAAATATTAAGCACAATGCTTTTCCTACATAGGCTACATTCTCGACTTCCCCTCCTAATTTTCTTTCAGTTGATTCACTAATTAACCTGGTTGCCCTATTGCTATTGCTTATTACATTATGTTTGATAGCCCGCCTTCATTGAGTACTTTGCTAAATCTTATCTTTGAATGCTCTCAAAGCTGCATGCCATTTTGAATTCCTCACTGCGTACTTTGATTAGGCGCATGGTTTTACCTCCATATATGAGCTTTATAGTTTTGCAAGTTATCATTTTAATTTCTGATATATTGAAGGTTTCTATTTTGTTCTCTGGTTTTGCAGATTATTGCTTATATTAATTAAGAGTAAAGTCTATCTTGATATCTTTAAATCATACTGTTTTAATTATTCTACTTATTCTAGAATTAGGTTATATCATAATTCTGAGTATATATAAATACCGTTAACTAATTTACCTGGTATATTTTTTTATTAAATCTCCCAAACATCTGCTATATGATCTTCTTTGTTTATTTTTTTCGAATAACTATTTCTCCTGAACTTCTTTCAGACTCCGCAACTCATTGTCTGTAAATTTCACATCCACTTTTTTACGATTTTTTATATCATAGATTTGAGGAAGCATATTTTTATACCATACGGATGGCTAGAAAAATATTATAGAGGATACTCGTGTTAGTATCTTTTCTATAAAGAGCTTTTACTATTATCTGCATAATCTGTATTAAGTCAATATCAAGAAATAGTAATTCCTTTTGACTTTCTTTTTCCAACATAAATTTTAACTCTCTTCGCAATCTGTCTAAATCAAGTAATTTCTCAAACTTATTATTCCTTTGATTCTTATTTATGAACATGCTATGGACGGAAACCAAAGCCAAAAATAGTTTTCTTTGCAAAATATTGAATGAAAATATGAGCCAATAGGATCGATAATTTTTATCCAATAGGAAAGCATTTAACTTTTTTAGAAAAAATTTCAATTTGAACATAATTTAGACACAGGTCCTTTAAATATTTAACATATCTGTAATACTTTTTAAATACTTTTAACTACCTTTATCATATCAATAATCTCATTTAGACGATGATTTACACTATTCAATACCGCTTGCATGGGCATGTCAGTATACATAGAAACGGTATACAGGTTTGCCAGTCAATCATTATCCATTAGTTTAAATTTACTGATAATAGCAGTAAAAATAAGTGCTCTTTAATTTCTATTTTTTAAACGGTGTTTTTTTCTAGGATAGACTGTATCTTCGTGTATTTTTAACTTCCTAAGTAATTAATCAAATTCCCTATACCTGACTATGTTATTTATTATAGAATTAAATTTTATACATTATTTATTTTATTTTACACCTAATCATTGTGTAATTGCAAATATATTTATTATTAGACTCTGACAGGTTCCTTCACACTGCTACTCCAACTTTATTTAATATAAATCATTAACTTGCTGAAAAATTTCTCAGCTCGTAAGCATTTCAATTCTAAATTCCGCTCGAATCTTTCCTCTCTCTGCTCTAACAATAATTCCGCTACACCCAATTTAAATTAAGGTTTACCTTTATCCCATTGAACTTTATCCTAGTGTAAATATTAATTTATAAGTAACTCTGATTTGCGCTCTCTATTACTTAACTTTATCCCACTGAGCAACCTTCATTACTATTCTTCAGAAAAAGTTAATTTTCATTACCACTGAGAAGGAAGGATATTCTTCTCATAGTTTTCTCATTCTCCATCTCAATTTATTGCATAACCGATTACATTATATTAGTATACAGAGAATTGATATTATGTTAATAGGGAAGGACAATTTGATTAAACTATATTCTTTATAAAATCGTAAGCATTTGGAAAAAAAGTAAATCACATTTTTAGATAAAGTCTGCTGCTAAGACCTAATATATACGCAATTGTGTAATCGGTGTTGCGTACCTAGTGGCAAATTATTTCAAATATGATAAGTAGGATGAACCAAAGAGAGCATAAACGGAAGGTATAATGTCATGGGTACATTTGTTTCATGCCTACAGACGACTCATCATTAGGAGCCCGTATAAGAAAAATGCCCACTATATATACTCTCTCTCTTCTATCTCTTTCTCTCTATAAATATATATGTGT
>JAQBSW010012454.1:0-16756 GCA_029291075.1 Eudiplozoon nipponicum | reverse complement strand
GACTCAGTATGTGTTGATATCCCTACGACTTCTGCGATAGTCCTAGCCTTTGGGTCTAATGTCAGCTTGAAATCTGTCAAGAAATTCATGCCAATGATATGGTCCTTGACATCGGCTACTAGAAAATTCCATTGGAAGGAAGATTTCTGGCCCAACGTTACCGACATTTCTTTCATCCCTTTTACTCCTATCGGACTACCACTAGCGGCCCATATTTGATAATCAAATGTGGGGCAATCTGCTTCCACCACGTCTAACCTAACTTTACTTACCTCAGCACCCGTATCGATGAGAAATTCTAATCCAAATAATTCATCCTTAATACTGAACTTGTTGCTGGATAATCCGGCAATGTTTACAAGATCTCCGCTTAGTGAGAATCGGACTCTTGCCTTCTATATCGGTGCTATTTGCTCTAGTCGCATCTCTCGCTTTGAGTATGCCTTTTAAAGGCATATCTGGCAGCCTTTGCAATTGAACCCCCCCTACGGCTCCTACTAGCGGGGATTTTGTCCTTTTACCGGTGATTGATTTCTCTCTACTGGTTTTGTGCTTCCTTTCCATTTGTGTCCACCTTATCTCGGGTATATAAAATTTTCAACTTGGCACTTCGCACTGCGTCCGTTTTCGCAATTTGCCTTACACCATCCGCGTGGCCCTTCGAAGCGTTGACGCGAGTGACTCCCTCGACGTCTATTATACCTATCCTGACTCTGAAGTTGTGCAATGTCACTACGTAAACTAGCAACTTCTCTACATAAGAAACGCAAGGTTTCTTGTATTGTCAGGTTGCTTTCGGCATCTGCCTTGACTGGCTGCATCGTGACAGAATCTGCTATTACAGCATGTACTTGTGGTTCCTGCTGTTTATACACGCTGTCTAACCCTCTGTGTTTAGTTGGCCAATCTATGCTCATTGTGTCAAATACTTCCAATGTTGTTCTAAGCGTAATTGGTAGCTCAGCTATGAAAATGGAGTTGACTACATCTCTAGATATATTCAACCTGGAAGCTTTTGTGCAAAGGCGTTCATAAAATTCGGTTGGTAATTGACGCCCCATTTTTTCTAAGCGTAATAATTTGCACATTTGCACTGATCTTCCAGGCTGATATCTCTGTTGAATTTCAGCTATTAATAACTCAAATGCATTGTACGGCTTTTCTTCCACAGTTCTGTCTCTGAAATTTTCCAAAGCATTTCGGAAATTTTCAGGCAATGCCATCCATGCTGCAACAAATTTCTCCATAGGGTTTACGATATTATAAGCACTAAATATCATTTGGGCATCTCCTACCCAACTTGAATGTTTTTCTGATTTGTACTGTGGTAGACTTAAAATTCTTGGACTGGCGCGGTCGCCAAATTTTGTTGAGGCCCCTAACCTATTCGAGTCTGAAAGCCCCATAGATGCCAGATCGCTTGAAGTCCTAAAATTCACAGTAGAGTCTGATAGGCTTATATTACTATTTGTGTCTCCTAAGTTCAAGTCCGCAATGTCCTGCACTAACCTACTTGTGTCCTCAAATTTAATATCGGTTTCCATAAGACTATATGGTATAACAATTAAATCGACACTTAATGTTAGGCAATTGGAATGCGAAAGTTGGACAGCGATATCTCCCAAATAAATAATCTGGAAAGAGATATACGTGAACAACAGAAGAAATCAAATATACCTGTTCCAAGGCGTCTCCTTCACTATTCTATTATATTAGAACAAAAGCAATTGATGGAGTAATATATTTGACGATGAAGTATTCGTTTACTAGAGAAAATGTTAAAATTCAGCAGACCAAAATAACAATACCAGTCAAGGAGCGAGATACTCCTAAAACTGAAAATGGCGCACAATTTCAAATCAAGTATTTAAACAAAGAATGTGCTAGAAAATAAAAATTAAAAATGATTTTTAAATTAAATTTGTTACAATCAGCCATGGTGGTTTAAATTTATCAGTCAATGTTATTTTACATAAGGCGGAGGATTTAACTTCCTCCACACTATAAAAACTGTCAACCTTTGTGATATTTGTCATATTTTTTGTGCCAAACTGGAATAATATGGACGCTGATTTTTTGATTTTGGGAAAGCGCATTACTTTTTGACTGTTCGAAACAGGTAAACTAAGACTTGTGATTTTGGGAGAGAACATAGTTTCATCTGTTTTCTGTGTGCGTCGATCCTGATTCCGTCAGTTTCAACTGTGGAAGCAGGTTTTAATTTCGTCAGTTTTCTGCATTCGTCTGTGCTCATCCCGTCAGTTTCAACTTTGGAAGCTTATTTTGGTAAGTTTTTTGTTTCACATCTTTTTAAAAATTACATCTTCCTTATAAATATATTCTTTTAAGATCCCGTTAGATTGTTAGAAAGTCAGGTCCAATTTTAGAGCTTGATGTTCCTGTTTGTGATGGAGATTGCAAGCCATACTTTATGCGCAGAGACTCTACTTTCTACCTGTTTCAAGACTATGACTATCATAAAAAAACTAAAATACCTTCAGAATTGCAGCAAAGGATTTTTCAAAGCTTGAGACCATTAGGAAACTACCCAATCCCATTTTGGACATCCAAAATGAAATAGAATCCTTGCTGAGGCCCACTGAATCCGAGCAGATAATAAGTAAATATGCGCAGTTTTACATGTCAAACCTTGGCCCCATTGAGATTATTAGGGAAATTCTGAGACGTTGGTGTGAAACCAATATTTCTGATTACGAGGCAATGGTTGTTTTTATTAACAAACTTCCACAGTCATTAAATTTGTTCGCCAGACAGCTCCCCATTTCTCTTCCAATAGATGGCTTATCAGAGAGATGCAAGGTAAAATTATGGGTTTTGGATCCTAAGTTAAATTCGTCATCCTTTTGCCCTTCCCCCAGGATGATAATATCACCTCTTTAGATTAGACAATAGCGAACATGACTAAAGTTCTAAAAGGATTAGCCATAGAGAAATCTGAGCTGAATCAGGTGAGCGCACGACACATTTTTCCATTCAAAACACGAAATAACAGTAGGCGGTGATCTGGATCCTCGCAATTTTTAATAGATATGCCCCAAAGAACTGTGGCTATGATCACCAGAACATTTATTTATGTCAAGTCTGCCTCTGTCGGATGTAAGTATTGCAGAATGAATGCCAATTTCCACAATTGACGAGAAAAGCCATAGAAAACAGGCGCAGACGAGTATCAAGTTTGGGAAACGTATGACGCAGAAGGTAGAAGACCGTACTTTCTGCGCATCAATAACATCAACGGCGTCACTTGGAAGCAGTCACTTACAATCGGACATTCCTATTAACACTTTCGTCCACGCCAAATATGCCACATAGACAGCCAAACTGACAATGGCAGTCTTAATGACCAGCCTATTATTTTCATGACCCGGCTAAACAGCCGAACGAACTTCTTCATATTCTTGATATCAGAACTGGCGAAGAATTCATCGTAGGCACAGGTTCAGCAATCTTAGTTCTCAAGAGTGATTCAATAATCGAGATGTCGCTAGGCGTTTTACTCGCAACAACTACAGGAGAGCCCATAACTACTTATGGCAGTCAGTATCGTACACTCAACATAGGTTTACGTCGTGAATTTATTCACAACTTCATCGTCACCAGGGTCTCACACAACATAATAGGCCTTAATTTCCTTTTGAAATTTCGGCTCATTTTAGATCTTGCAAATCAGAAGATCATCAACCTCTCCAGCGGACTTGTGCTAAGTTATTGGACATATGCCTCCGAGCGTTTTGATTTACAGGTCATTCAGCCAACTCCAGTGCATCATTCAGCAGAGATATCAGCAGCTTTTCGAGAACACAAGTCGCTTTTCGATCTCAGCAAGTCAAAGATATGAGTCTTCAAAACGATGCACCATATAGTCACAGAAGGAAAACCCTATTGCACTCAAAGAAGCGACCACAGGCCCCTGGTAGACTGAAAGTTTCTTAGGAGGAATTTTTAAGGCCAATGAAAGAGGAAATCATCAGGCCATTGTAAAGTTCATGGGCGTCACCAATGCACTTAGTCTCCAAATAAAACGGATCGTACAGAACCTGCGGAGATAACCGCAAGTTATATTCAGTTACAAAATCTGATGCATATCCTTTTCCAAATATTAACACCTTACTTGAAAAACTCAGCGGCAGCAATTTATTCTCAGTGATTGACATCAGACAAGCCTCACCACATCCCGGTAGCGCCAGAAGATATTAAAAAGACTGCGTTCGTCACTCTATTTGGCCTTTTTGAATACCTTTACATGCCTTTTGGACTTAAGTGTGCTTCAAAGACATATCAACGATTCATGGAAAGCATACTTCCAGAAGACGCCGCTTACTGTATGTTATATCTTGATGACATAATGGTATTCAGTTCAGATAGCATATTATGCCAAGCATTTACGAAATGTCCTCTAGTAATTTTCCAACCTCAGATTCAAGATTAACTGTGAGAAGACGTAACTTGCAACTACACCCTTGGAATTCCTAGGGCATCGTATTACGCTACAAGGTATTCAACCTTTCCCGTCGAAGGCGAATAAAATCAGGAATATCAAGTCACCGAAGACTGTTAGTGAGTTGCAAAAAATTTTGGGAGTCCAAAATTATTATTGAATGTTGCTTCCCGGCATTTCAAGACAAATTTATCCTTTGTGTTGGCACCTACAAAATCGGAAAGGCTTAGTAAGGACTCCATCATTACTTGGTCATCTGAACACTAGGAATTACTTCGACTTCCCATCAATTCGTTAGCAATTGCTAAAATGCTAACGCATCCAGATTTTCAACCACCATTTCTACTCACGACAGATGCTTCGGAGTTCACTATTGGTTCCAGGTTGGAACAAGAGGTTGACGGATTTCGGAAGCTTTCCAGTTTTTAATGTCATACACTCCAACCAGTTGAAACGAGATACTGTAACACGCGGCTCCGTGTTACAACCCAACGAAGGTCAATTTTTACAAACGCTGTGCTCTTTAAGGTCAAATATTCTAACTCTGTCCTTAAACAATATTTCTCTTAGCTGTGATTTTAGGAACAATCTCTTCTAGTCTCAAGCAGTTACAATCGATATTTATTGAACTGCAATTTTATTTGTAATTAATAGTGTTTTTATAAAATAGACAGAACCGCGCGCGATCCGCGAATATCACGCGGTGGCCTATTGAGTCATTGCGGATTTATTTCACTTAATTTAGTTTCCACATAGAAGTATGGATTAATAGTTTGACATGAACTGAAAATATTGCAAGTAGTAAGCTAAAGCTTTGTTAGTTTTTTATCATTGGAGTCTTTAAACAATTTACATCTTCATTTTTAATGATAACTTTTAACGATGATTTTTACATGTCATCATATGTTTTAGTCGTTGGTATAAATACAATTCTGTTCAGACATTTGTGTAACAATAATCACTTGTGTATAAAACATTTTACTTTATAAACATAAATCATTTTACTATGTTCATATTATCATGTATTTTCAATCATATGACTATATCGCCAATCCAGACATTTGTGCTAAACATTTCGCTTTATAGACATAAATCACTTTATATTTATATGTGCTACATTGTGTGGAATATATACATGAAACCTTTCTTCGGCCTTCTAATATTAACCATCTGAAAAGGAACAGACTGATTGAATGCTCGGGTACTAATAATAGCAACCATTGATAAGGAGTAGGGGTACGAAATCAGGAACGAGATAGCAAGAGCGAAAAGTACCCCTACATTATGGTGCCCCGGTTCGTCGAACTCACAGCCAGTAAGGAATTAATAAACAGCTAGATTTTGAGAAATTCAAGCACTTTCAATGAAGGCCACTACACACGTTATTGCCTCGGAAACGTCTGCACATACCCGCGCACAGACGCGACGTTCAAATGGGCGCGGTCACCCTCAACAACTCAGGAGGATCCGCCCATGGAAGGTTCGGAAGACGGGTGGGGTCAGCCTCCTCGGCGGCAGCAGAGGCTGAGCACCCCAAATTGTTGGCCGCTCCACGTCTGATGGCTCGAAGCACGTTGCCTTCGCGGTAGAGCGCAATCAAACTATTGTCTTTACAGCGACGGCTCCAATTAAGTCATGCTTCAAACGCCCAAATGCCAGCAATCAATCTCATCGCCGGTTGCCACTATCAACATACTTTCTCATCCGTGACGCAATCTCTGGCGAATGAATTGTCATAGACACTGGATCAGATGTAAGCTCACTACGCCACAATTATCTCGAACCAACCCACCCAGTCGACACCAACAGTCTGACCTGCGCGAATGGCTCCAACATAGCAACGTTTGGGGTACGAGTACACACAATCTCGTTCTCCAACTCAAAATGATGTCTCAAATATACGTTCATCATCGACAACACGACATGAAACATCATTGGACGTGACTTTCTCGAACACTTCGACCTAACCATCCGTCCAAGAACGCGAGAAAATAGAGGAGCCAGTATCAGTGTTGACAGAACCAAAATCAGTCGTTATACGGCATGAAAGAGCAATAACATTTACTGTAAGGTTAGCCCACTTCATTGTGTACTAATTTTCACTGTCGGGGGGGTGTATGTAACACGCGGCTCCGTGTTACAACCCAACGAAGGTCAATTTTTACAAACGCTGTGCTCTTTAAGGTCAAATATTCTAACTCTGTCCTTAAACAATATTTCTCTTAGCTGTGATTTTAGGAACAATCTCTTTTAGTCTCAAGCAGTTTTAATCGATATTTCTTGAACTGCAATTTTATTTGTAATTAATAGTGTTTTTATAAAATAGAGAGAACCGCGCGCGATCCGCGAGGATCACGCGGTGATCTGTTGTGTCATTGCGGATTTATTTCACTTAATTTAGTGTCCACATAGAAGAATGGATTAATAGTTTGACATGAACTGAAAATATTGCAAGTAGTAAGCTAAAGCTTTGTTAGTTTTTTATCATTGAGTCTTTAAACAATTTACATCTTCATTTTTAATGATAACTTTTAACGATGATTTTTACATGTCATCATATGTTTTAGTCGATGGTATAAATACAATTCTGTTCAGACATTTGTGTAACAATAACCACTTGTGTGCAAAACATTTTCTCTATAAACATAAATCAGTTTACTATGTTCATATTGTCATGTATTTTCAATCATATGACTATATTCATGCCAATCCAGACATTTGTGCTAAACATTTCGCTTTATAGACATAAATCACTTTATATTTATATGTGCTACATTGTGTGGAATATATACGTGAAACCTTTCTTCGGCCTTCTAATATTAACCTTCTGAAAAGGAACAGACTGATTGAATGCTCGGGTACTAATAATAGCAACCATTGATAAGGAGTAGGGGTACAAAATCAGGAACGAGAAAGCAAGAGCGAAAAGTACCCCTACAATACGACGCTTTCGGTCGAGAACTCATCGCCATCCACGACACAGTGCGCCATTTTATCAGCATCATTGGCAGCACCCGCTTTGTTTTTTTCACCAATCATGCACCACTAATTAGTGCGCATTGAAACGCAACTTCAACTGTCGCCAAGTACCCTGCCAGATTGGAAAGACAGCTATCTCGTCTGAGCGAATGACAATTTGATATCTTTCATGTCAAGGGCGGAAAGAACTTCATTGCAGACGTACTTTCCAGACCAGACGTCTTGTTACAACCATCTTCGCCTTCGCAAATCACTGTCAACTATATGACACTCAGTGAACCTGCACTAACGCCATCCCTCCAGCAAACGGAACAGCGCGGTGACACTTTCATTCAGAGATCAGTAGCTAGTCACGCCACCAAGTTTGTATGGTATCTATGGGAGGGCTTACCTATTGTTTACTTTACGGGTACGCAGCCCAACTAGCCAGTTCTGCCGAGCAGCCTTTAGAGAAATGTTTTCGACTCAATTAAATCAATTTCGCATCCAGGAAGCAAGGCAACTGTCCGAATTCTTACAGATCGTTTCTGGGTTCACAGGCTCAGGCAGAACATAAAACGAGGCGTCTCCGAGTGTGCAATTTGCCAGAAAACAAGTTTACTTGACACACTCGTTCTAAGTTGCAAAATGTCCGGACTACTTCTAACCTAGCCATCGTCCACATCGACATAGTTCATCTGATCGAGGTTCAGGGTTTCAACTACTTTCTAACTATGATTGATTTATCTACACGATGGCCTGCGGCACTACCTCTTGACACCATTTCTGCAGACGAATTCACTAACGGTTTTATCTCTGCATGGATATCCCATTATGGTGTTCCCAATGAGGTAATAACTGATAGAGGCAATTGCTTCTCATCGGATTGTTTCAAAACCACCTTGCGGTTCATGGGATGCACCTTACGTCAGACGACTGCTTACTATCCCCAATCTAACGGTATGGTAGAGAGAATGCCTAGGGATCTCAACGCTGCTTTAGCATCCTCGTCTATTTTTGGCAACTGGGTCGATGCACTACATTTAGTTCTGCTTGCTATGCATTTCCGGACTCATGAAGCCATTAAAACTTCTGCATCACAACTGTTGTATGGCATGGATCTACGCCTGCCTAGTCAGCTCCTACATTTGCTACCGGCACATGATGACCCACAAGACAAAGCTACCGGCTCCTGACTTCATTTCGGTAACATGTCTGAACATCAGCCGAGAATACCCCTCATTCAGTTTTCGTTCACACTCAGTTCCACAGATGCAAGAGAGTACTCGTTCGCAACGACGCTACTGTTGCACCACTACAACCAACTTATCGTGATACTTACCTGATTTTGCTCTGACAGCTGAAATACTTCATTATCATTCAAGTTGCAACACCTACATCAGTAAGCATAGACAGTTAGAAAGCGTTTAGCAAACCACCTGATTCTGGGAACATACATCCTTCTACACACGTCTCAGGCTCTATCTGCGTACAATCTTAAACTGAAAATAGTTTACTTTGCATAACGCATAACTTATATATATTTTTTAACTTTAATTTTTCGTTATTCTATGTATCAAATGTTTAACTTTGTTGTACCACTTGCGCCCTATATCACGCTACGTGACCTCTACGAATCATTTCTCTTCGCACATTCAATTTTCTCAAGTGGTATAACCAGCTGATCTCAGCTAACAATTGTGTAGCATTTTTGATCAGTTCTTTGGTGTTATGCTATCGTTGCGGCAATGTTAAAGTACACTTTTTGTCGTAACCTTTTGATTTTCATGTATATATTTTTACATTGTAACCTATGGCTCACCACTGAGCTCACACTTCCTATTTTGGTATGACCAGCTACTTACAGCTAACGCCTTGTTTAGCAACATTATATAGTTATCGGCTTCATATCATGTTACAGGTCACTTTCAATGCTTATCTCATCTATATCAGTTGCACAATGATCACACTATGAATATCATGACCCCAACGTCTAGCACACACCAACTTCTTTGGTCGTATTCAAACATATTGACGGCAATCAGCCTGCCCAGGTTTCAACTTAAACATGGCAAATTCAGTGACAATCTTGATTGGAAATCCTTACGTCGCGGCTCTTCAAACCTCACACTGCACTATATTGCCTCACGCAGTATGACAGATAGCAATTTGTGTAGCAATTTCTAGTGGTTATTTGGCATCATATCATTGTTGAAGCAACCAAACACATACTTCATCCCAGCATTTACGGTACATTTTTTATGACTATGGGCAGAAAAGTAACTAGTTGATTAACTGGGTTTGAACTTTGCACTAAATTTCTAATCAAGCCTCGCCGAGAGAAATGATTTTCTTTTTTTCAGAGAGGAAAGTGATGTAACGGTTCAGAAACAATTTGCCGACATATTGCGCAAATTTAATTCAAATTAAATTTACGCGGCATCAATTAGAACAAGCAAAATTTGCCATTAACCAATGGAATGCAAGCTTTCGCTTTTCCGTCATATAAGCGCGGTTCATTTCCCATGCTTGTCAGTAGT
This sequence comes from Eudiplozoon nipponicum, assembly GCA_029291075.1. Classification (NCBI taxonomy): domain Eukaryota; kingdom Metazoa; phylum Platyhelminthes; class Monogenea; order Mazocraeidea; family Diplozoidae; genus Eudiplozoon; species Eudiplozoon nipponicum. Next base: position 6,799 of record JAQBSW010012454.1, on the reverse strand, counting down.
CACATTTGATTTCTCCAGCGCACCATGTGTACGTGCTGTCTCCTGTCATACTAACTTTACACATACGCTGACTTCGGGACTTGCTTCATTAGCAGAGTCGCTTAGTCACGCCAATCTTGTTGATGCACAACTTGTGAGACGGAACAATATCTATTTATTGGACCTCTACGTGACAGTCACCACGGTGTTGTCGCAGATCTTCAACGAGGCAAAACTCAGCCTTCACAATGTCTCTCGCCGCTGATGTCAACGTCACAACAGAAGGAACACCAGCCAGTCAACCAGAGCCAGATCCATGTGTCTAGGAGTATTTATAGACACTGCTACACTATCTAAATGTTTCGTCATTCGCCGGAGAACGCAATTCCGGCCATAACCAGGGCTACCAACAGTACTAATTCTCATCCGTCTTGGCACCTAAATACTTTGTAAACGTCGTACGGCATTTATTTGAAGCTGGGGCGTTTTACTTAATAATAATGTTAAAGTCCCGGGTTTAAGTAAATACCGTGCGAAGTTACAAAATAGTTAATTACCGTAGATAATGAGAGAAAATTACTGTCTAGAGGAAGATATTTCCTCCGAGAAAACTAAAGTGACATTTATTGATGAACTTAAACCACCGTGGCTGAATGAAACGAAGATTATTTTTTTAAATTATTCGGTTATTTTCTATAAATTCTGTGTTTAAATACTTGGTAGTGTATATAATTTTGAATTGTGCGTATTTTCAGAGTTCGGTAATTAATAACTAACCTGGCGTGACTTTCTTTAACAAGCTACATTTTTTCTCTAGAGTTTGATTTACAGTCTCTTGATCTTTACAATGTAAACCTGCTATTATTTTTGTGTTTTGAATCGTACATATTGAGGACGTACTGGAACATGTAATTTAATAATTCTGTTTTCGCGTCTTATTTCGTTCCAGATTATTTCATTCGGGTGTATTGCTACGAAAGAAGTATACTGTCCGTTGCCCAATAAAATTTTATCAAACATATATTTGAGTTCGAGCAACATGGAATCTAATCTTAAGTTAGAGGACACTGACATGTCAGCTCAAGATGTTGCAGGCATGAACTTAATAGATGTGAACGAGAATACTAGCTTATCAGACTGAAATGGGTATATTAAGATTGAAAACGACTTGGCCTCTATGTGGTTCTCATTTACTAATAGGGTTGGAGCCTCTACACAAGTAGAGTTGCTCAAGGATCATGCTCGGACCAATTTTATTTAAGATCATATGTTCAAATTTGCAGACTAAAGAACCTAATGGACATCTTTGCAAATTTTCGGATGATATAAATAGCCATTTTACAATAGGTCCAAAACATATCGAGTTCTCTAAAAATGCAATAACTCTATATCTGTCTGACCTAAGTAGATATTTAATAAAATAAAATTTAAACATATCTTTGAATCATCATACGTATAGTCTCCAGACGTTACATGTAAGATAGTCACTAAAAATCGTAGCAGAAATTATTTGGCCACATACGTATGTATTACAGTATTATCAAAATAATTCATACCATAAATAATTTTGCAGTAAAAAAGCATAAAAATGTATTTTCACTCCTTTTAATATGACGAGTTATTGATCCCCATATATAATAATAATAATAATAATAATAATAATAATAATACTACTACTACTACTACTACTACTACTACTACTACTAATAATAATAATAATAATAATAATAATAATAAATTTCCATTTGGCAAAAAAGGCCATTTTGCCCAACAATGGAAAAGTTCAATATACAATTAAAATGTTTTGATGAGTATAGTTGAGTGCAATAGTGACTAGAAAAATATTTGAAGAATATGATTTTGGAAGTTAAGATAGAAAAGTGCTATCAACAACTTTGTCTGGGTTCTTCTAGGAATAGATTAATTTCAAAGTGACTTGTGCAGGATTTGCTGCTTTTAGTTGTACGAAATTAAGACTTTGTTGGAAGGCTAGGAAGAACCAGGTTAAGACGTAGACAGTCATGTTTCTTCGTCCTATTTACAAATTTCCATTAGGTAACAGAAAGGAAATAATAAGATTTATAGCAAATTATGACAGAAAAAGAGACAATTTTAAGCGGTAAATAGAAATTGTAAATATTGGAATGCCAATTTTTGATTTTTACAGTCTAGTGTGAGTTGCCTAATTCGGAGACTTGGCGAGAAGAAACTTAACGTAACGAATTATTTTGGAAACGTAAGGATAAAAGGATTCACAAAAGAAATCATAAATGAATCATGAAAAGAGTATGACGAGTAAAAAATGAGTTGCGATTTCAATCAAAGTTCTCGCATAGGTACTTGCCAAAGAAATGCAGGTGAACCACCCTCATGAACTCGTGCTGGGCTAAGAGTTTATTTTCCGTAGATAGTGCGTTATATAAACCTGTGGTTTTGGAAACGAGATAGATTGTGTTAAATATATTTGAATTATTGTTGGAATGAATTGAGTGGTTGGAGATATCTACGAAGATGAGTGTACACTAACAACCTGTGGAAATGGGAGAGTATCTCGAGAATTAATGAAAGGGTAGATTAAGTTATATATGATCTTGTCGAAAATTTTATTGAAAGCAGGGACAATTTTTATTTGGCTGAGATCTTTGATAAAATCAGCAATCAGAGAAAAGTGATTCCAATTTGGATCAGGAAACATGCCGATGGAGACGCCATAATGATAAAAATGGAGTTTATATCTAATGTGTTTGATTGCTTTAACGACTATGGCCGACTAAATGCTGAGCCAATGTAGATTCTCAATGTCACAGTTATCGAACATCTCAGTCGATGTAGTGAAAATGAATTAGGAATTTACAAGACAATTCTGATAGTCGTCGGTACACCTTGAGTCGTCTAAACCAGAGAAGTATATGTTAGCATTTTTGGATATTTGAAACATTTCGTTTGTGATGATAGCAAATATTTTACGGGAATTGGAAGCCCTCCAAATGCGTCTTTTGATACCGAGTGCTGGTCCGACGATTAATCGTTTAATATGGTCATCAATAAGTCGGAGTGTGTAAGCGCGAGCAAGTGACGAGATGCGTGATCTTGAGTTACGTGTAAGATATTCGCACGCCTTAAGTAAGGTTTTCAAATTGTTTGATGTATGCTAGTAATGGAAAGAGGTGGCAGATGCAAACTGGAGGTTGTCAGCGTTTAGCCGAAGCAGCGGAAGATTTTGTTAATTTAATTTTGCCAGTAAGCAAGAGGATTTTTAAGGTCTCCTACAACGATATATTGATGGATGGCTAAGAAAGGAGTTGTAAGAAATTGGACCCCACAAGTGTAGTTTATTATTATGAAATGCGGAGAGCAATTGGCAACGGAAACAAATAGGCTATTATTCGAAATCACTAGCTAAAATGCAAAGAATTCCAGTCCCAGTGAAATATGGATTGTCAACCGATATGCGATGAGAATGGATCAAACATAAGCAGTCAAACCACCCCTCAGCCAACTGATATGTTGGTTCCGAAATAGGATAACCCGTTAATGAAGAAAAGATCATCACAGTGTAAGGTGGAAGACAACCACGTCTAACATGAAAGCACATATCCCAACTATTTTGATTGTACAAATTCCTGCAGTTGAAGAAGTGATCTGCAATTGATAAGGATTACCAAGAAGGATCCAGATGAAAGTACATTAGACTAGGGAGGAAATGTTGCTGATACTGACGAATTGCGACCGAAGGCTGATAAGGGCTAATAAGCGCTTGTTGACCAGAATGGAGACTTCATCGTCATTCTGGACTTTTATAGTCCCGCTCCTTTCGGACGAGTGTGGAGGTTGATCGTATTGATAACAGAACAAAATCAGGTCCGCAGGGCTCAAACCGCTTGACTGATGCTGAGTCGCGGTAGTTGAAATCGTTTCAATTCGAGACGAGACATTGTCAGAGGCTGCGTTTCCACAGTCATGGGCAGCATTAGTAAGGCTTAAAGAAGAAACGATTACAGGGGTTGATTCAGGAGCTCGCTGAACCACGGGGTTCTTACATTTAGATGGTTTCTGGACCACTGCACTGGTCATGATGTTGGCTAGACACATGCGTTTTGGACAAGGTCTGGGGATTAGAAGAGAGAATCCGTTGGTTGAAATTGTTGCGAGACCTGCACGGTCGCGACGACGCAATAGGTCTTGGTTTGATAGGATAAATTTTTGGAATCATTGTGTGAGCTAGGTGTTAGAAGGTGCCCTTCAAACATGGACATGCTCGGCAAGATAGTGACTATGGAAGAAGCGTCAACGTTGATAATTCCAATTAAAGATATACATTACTCCATCCATGAGAGAGCCAGTAACTGGAAGGACTGATGAACATCTGCCTCTGCTGTGGTTCTCTACTTCATTGTGACACTAGTTATTTAATTTCAACATGTACGTTTTGAGAGCCACAAACAGTACAGATTATCTTGTTGACTTTTAAAAAATATCGCACGGTGCTCTAGCTGGAAGCGGTTCAACACTAACACTCCGGCTAGAGTCCCGTACAGCGATACTAATAAGAAAAAAACAAGGACACGAATTAAACAATTACATTTGGTAACACTTAATATGGTCTTGGAGATATTCAGCGGTAAACTTCGTGAGAGTTTGTGCATATTAGCAAAGTATGGATAGCAAGAAGTCCTTCCCGACAGTGCATCTTTATTTCCTGTTCGTGGGCTGGTGATGCTTTGAGTAAATGCACGTGAGCAAGTAAAATTTGTGGCTGGCACACGTAAAATTCCGATTAATAGATAACTAATTACGTATGACTATTTGTGCAGCAACAAGAAGATTGGCGTGACTAAAGGCTATGCGACAAAATGACACAGTGTGGTAAACCCGAGTCCAGAAGTTGGCGTGGGAATACAGTCAAGTGCAGAGAGCGACATCAATCACATGTAGCTAGCAGAGCAGAAGTCTCTAATGTGTGGCGCGTTAAATGCACCTTGCTTATGTAGATGCAAGTTCGCACGTGATTGATCAACGAAAAATTTCGCTTGTTTAAATTGGTACAGCGTATTGAAATTTGACTTTCATTTTGGCAATATGTCGGCAAATTAATCTGAGCCTTTAGGTTACTGTCCTCTCTGAGAAAAGCCAAGATAAAAAAAAATCCCCTCGGCGAGACTTGATTGGTTATGTAGGACAGAGTTCGATCCCAGTTAGGTAACTGTTTATTGTTCTGCCCATAGTTATTTAAAACTGTATAGAATTTCGGGGCTGGTGCAAACTTTTTGATTGCTTCAACAATGATATGATGCCAGAATAATCACTATTAATTGATACATAAATTGTTAGCTGTAGTGGTCGGTCATACCGTGTGAAACGATATAGAGCAGTGGGACATCATATGAGAGGCGCAGCGTGAAAATTGTAAAGTGGATTGCCACTGAAGTGGCCAGGCTTAAGTTGTAACTTGTGCAGGCTGAATCACCGTCAATGAGTTCGAACAAGACCAAAAATGCTAGAATGTGCTCGAAGTTGTGGTCATGTTATTCGGATTAAATGTGCTCTGTGTAACTAATAAAGTTGCGATATGCATTGAAAATAGCCTGTACTATGATATGTAGCCGATAACTACTTAATGTTGCTACGCAAAGCGTTAGCTCTAAATAGCTGGTCATACCAAAATAGGCAGTGTGAGCTCAGATGTGAGCCATATGTTGCAACAGTACGATCTTTTTAAATATATATTAAAAGCAAATGATAAGGAAAAATTGAACAAGAACATTACCGCAGAAAGAAATTTATATACTGGCCAATTCAAATTGGAATGCTTTATTATCGTTAGCGTTACTGCAATGAATCTAGAATAAGATTTTACTCTGAAGCAAAAACACAGCTAAACCTACCAATTTAAATATGTTACTACGATACTAATATATGAAACAATGTAGAACCAAATTCAAAAGAAGAATTTATTTTGTAAATTTTTACGTTAATCAGAACATGCGGGATTTTTGTCAAACAGGAACTATGCTTGTACTCTAGAACAAAACAATTTTCACAAGACCGAACATGCAAGAACTGCAGCAGAGCACAGGCGAGAACTAATTTGCTAATATGAATTGAAACAAAAAAATTCCCAAGAATAAATAAAATAAAACTTTACAAATTTAACTATTTTAAAAGAAAATTGGCAAATAAATCGTGTTAATAAATTGTTAATTAAATTTTTTGAGGTGTTCTCAGTTCCTACATACGTACATGTGTGCAAGAAAGGCGTTTATTCATGAAAGTCATTTCATCTTAGAAATTAACAAATTATTCTTCTAGATTATTTTGTTTTCACTAAAGTTTATGCCCTTTTTGGAGAAATTTGTTCTGTCGACCCATTCAAAAATTGCATTCTGTGGGCCAGAGCTTCCAAGTAACATATCATTTTAGAATCTTCGTCATTAAACTGCTTTTGAATTTTGATATCATCTCTCGGCTTGATAGATTATGAAAAAAAACGATCCATAGATATACAGTCAATTTTTCTGATTATTTAAATGACTAATTTAAAAAAATTAATTGTGGCAATGAATTCATGCAATCCTTTCTAGTTTCCTTATAGGCATGTATAAATTGTTTCAAAACGGAGAACCGTAACACTTATACCTAATTCTCATATATTTAATATAAACTAGGTGAAATCTCTTATCATTATAACCGCTAAAATCCTGTTTAGAATTGCTCTCTATTTGTTAAACTTTACCCTTAACACCACAGGAAAATTACACAGCCCGTAAACTTTAGACTTGATCAATAAAAAATACCTGTTTACTCTGCTATGAGGATCCTC